>JABUQX010036582.1:7500-15000 GCA_015478945.1 Trachelipus rathkii
TACAGTGCTATATTTCAAACCACACCCCTATGGAATCTTTTTAAAGCGCACAACTGACATAAAATCATGTTTGTCTCCACGGCTTCGTAAAAACACTAATAAATCAGTTAAAAAAACGGAAAATGCTGAACTACATTATGTCACCTGTGGCTCATTTTGCTGATATCAGAAATATATATTACCTTTAAAAAACCGTTAGCGTCGACCTTCTGAAAAGATATTATTGACCAAGTTCTTAATCTCGATAGTGTACATAAATTATTCATTCAGCCTTAGGGAAACAGTGGCTGAATTATTTACCAAGCTGATCTGTTAGTAAAAACAAATTTTAGTGTCCGAACGTGAACTTTTTTGCATATGTTACTCCGTCATGGTATCGAGGAGCAAAAAAATATCTTAGTTAACCAGAAAATGACTGATTTTTTGTTGTAAGATCTTAGCGCTTTTTAAATCTTAATCCTCGTAAAAACTGGATATTGTTATTGCAATGAACATGACTATATATACTAATATATATATATATATATTATATATATAAATATATATATATATATAGTAATATATAATATATATATATCATATTATATATATATATATATATATATATATATATATATATTATATATATATATTTATATAGATAATATATCTATTAATATAATTATATATATATATCACCATCATTATTATTATATTATTAATATATTATTATTATTATATATATTGATTATATATTATTATTCATTATTATTATTATTATTATGTATTAATTATTATTATTATTATTATAATTATATTATTATTATTACCTTTTTGTTTTGTCTAAGCTCGTTTCACGTCAATTTGGCTGTATAGGTCCTTTGTATAAACATATTACCATAGTGAACCTGTTTATTGTTTATTGTTGTGTCTGTCTAGCGACATTATATGCACTTTTGAATGATATGTTTTTTCGTACGGTCATATTCATGTTTACTTCTGATTGGTTGAAGAAGATCTCTTACATTTGAGATTGTTTATACACTCATTTTCATCGTAGTGACATTCTTCCCTGCTGCTTTTACTATTGACATCTCACCGCCATCTCTATGCTTGTTGTTTGATATTCTTTACGAGGACTTTTCATTATTCCAAACCGATGTGTCATTCATATTTATTCGATAAACCCAAATGGAGGACCATACATTATTTGTATTCCAGCCGGAAGTGCAAATAATAGACCCTTATTCATTTTGTGAAGGATTCATCAGTTATTGATATCGTAGGCGCACTGTGGTAAAGGGTTAAGTGGTGTTTCATCTGACTGTATCGACTCGTAGTGAAATAATCTAACTGGGCGGACAGTGTGAGAGTTCTAATAGGCATAGATGGGTTCTCTCATCGATGCGACAATATTAAAAGCCTTGATGTACGCAACTATTGGAAGCCCATCGATAGCGCGACCTTCTGGCGTACTGTATAAGGTTCACAGTTCGAACATCTGAAAATATTTACAGCATACATTAATAAAATAACGACTTAACCATCACACTCTTGACGATGTGGTCATTAACTTAGAGGACTTAAATACATACTAGCTCATTTAATGTAATCTATGATATTTACACTGAAACATGCCGGTTCCCGTATAATGAGATACTACAGGAGTATGCATGAGGACTTACAACATTGATAGTTTACTCTCCTTGATGAGGATGAGTCGCTGATTGAACCAAAATAGCCGAAAATTGGTTTAATGTAGCTTCAGAACGCATTGTACCTACCATCCTTTCAAGGGGAGTTGAATCCCTGGAGAGAAATATAGAATTTGCTCAATTTAAGTTGAATCTATGTCCCTGCGTTAGATGAATTAACTATATTATAAAATAAACTTATAGTTTTCAATGTATTGAATGTTTTTATGTAATTCTATATATGCCTTTTCAATGGAAAAATTATTGTTTATAAAATGAAAAACTTTGTTTTACTTCCCCCCTATGTTCGCTTTATGGTTAGTTGTTAATGATAGCTGTCTTATTCGCTGGCTGGTACTGTGTGATTACGCGCATATTATGTTCATATTTAGCTTTACAGAGATAAACTTTCCAATGTTTGTATTTATCCGTTAGGTATTATGATAGTTAGGTAAGGTTATGGTAAATTTTTGTTAAATATTACTATGTTAATGTAAAATTAACATGATAGTTTAGAGTATGCTGACAAAGTAATGAATAGGTTTACGTTTATTTGGTATGGTATGTTAGTTACTTTAACTGTTGTTAAAGTATGGAACTTTGTAATGTTAGCGAGTTTATTCGGCTTAAGCTGATATCTTGTTAAGTTCGCTGTTGTACATTCTATATGTTCTCATAGTTCAGGTGATGCTCATGTTAGCTTTATTCAATGTGAAAACTTTGTGTTACGTTAGCAATATACTCGTTGATCAGCTTGTTTAAAAAGACACTATGTTCATTTTTATGTGTTTTATCAAAATGATATCGAAATGTGACTTTGAAAACAAATAGATCAATAGAACTCATGGGAAGGTGGGATGAAGGGAGGAGGGTAGAGGAGGGTGGGTTGATTTACTGATTTACTGATTTACTGCTTTAGATGGTGTAAAAAACGCTAATTTTTTTAAGTTATAAACATAAAAAGAATAAAAATTTTGGTAAAAAATATATTTTTTAAACAAAATAAAATAAAAATAAATAAAAGTTTTGTTATGTTAAAAAAAAATATGACTTGAATCAATAGATCACGGATGGGGTTGGGAGGGGCAGGGTGGTTGGTTTGATTTACTGATTTACTGCTTTAGGGTGTGTAAAAAATATAAATTTTTTACGTTATAAACATAAAAAGAATAAAAGTTTTGTGTTATGTTATAGAAAATATGACTTGAATCAATAGATCAATAGATCAATGATCAATAGATCACGGGTGGGGTGGGGAGAGTAGGGTGGGTGGTTTGATTTACTAATTTACTGGTTTACTGCTTTAGGGTATGTAAAAACGAACATTTTTAAAATTAGAAACAAAAAAAATAAAAATTTAGTAAAAACAAAAATAATTTAAACAAAAATAAATAAAAGTTTGTGTTATGTTATAAAATATGACTTGAATCAATAGATCAATAGATCATGGGTGTGAATGGGGAGGCTAGGGTGGGTGTTTGATTTACTGCTTTAGGGTATGTAAAAACGCAAATTTTTTAAACAAATAAAATAAAAATAAATAAAAATTTTGTGTTGTTATACAAAATATGACTTGAATCAATAGATCAATAGATCAATAGATCAATTAGATCACAGAAGGGTATGAGGGTTAGGGTTAGGTTGCGTTGATTTACTGATTACTGATTTCCTGCTTTAGATTGTGTAAAAACGTAATTTTTTGAGTTTATAAAACATGAAAAAGCATAAAATTTTAGTCAAAAACACTTTAACGAAATAATAAAAAAAAATTAAATAATAATATATACTAAAAATTTGAAAATAAATTACAAAATTTAAATTAACACAAAAAATAAAATAGTACACAATATATTTTAGTGTTCAAGGTTCGGGTTGACTTTAGTTAGGTAATTTTCCCCTCTTTTTTTCAAGAGTAGTTCTGTAGTCTAATTTCCCTTCTTTACTTTTCAGCATCTTATGTAGGGAACTGGCCTTGTTCTTTATTCGAACACTTAGGAAAAAAAAATTCTGTTGAACCGATATTCTATCCTACATAGAGCTTCTGCGATTTTCATTATGTGAATTCGTTAGAATTATTCAATAACGGTAATGAGTGTGGGTTACGATTTAGATGGCAATATTCGAGTTCTTTGCTTAAGTTTCGCCACAATCACCAGTACTCGACCCCACACAATTCCAAGGTAATTTGGCTTCATCCTGAGTACTTTGAAATTGCAGGCCACAAGGTGATTCTACTTAGATCGCAAAAAAAATTTGATGTTCACTTCTCTATTCTATAATCAACTAGTAGACCTGCATAGACTAGAAAGCTCAAGATGGCAGTTGTGACTTTAATTTTTAACTTTACTTTTAACTTTACTTTACTTTTAACTTAACTTTACTTTTAACTTTACTTTACTTTTAACTTAACTTTACTTTTAACTTAACTTTACTTTTAACTTTACTTAACTTTTAACTTTACTTTACTTTTAACTTAACTTTACTTTTAACTTGCACGGAGAAAAAAGGGGAAAGTATTTTAATATATTTGATCGATTCAATATATCAGATACAATGGTCTATACTCGTTGATTATATTTAGATATTACATAATGTCGGAGTACAATATCATATCGAACATCTCGTCAATCGCAGCTGAAAGCATATGTCAAATTCAGTTTAAAAAAAAAAGGAATTTTTTCAAAAAAATTTTTTAATTTCTGCGGTAAAAGCGTAAGTATTCTAGACTAACAAATATTTTAAAACAATAATTTAATATTATAAATATAAATAGGAGATGGCTAAAATACTTAATATTGATAAAACAAACCTTTGATTTTGTTATCATATTAAGACACCCCTTTCCCCAGTCAAGCCTTGGTTTTCTGCAGAATCAGGTTTGAAAGTTCACTGGTAAGATTAAAATCTTCATTGAGTTTTAATCCCTTACGATAAAAATATTAATGAAAAATCCTTTATGTATATACTTATACATATATTTTTACTATATATATAAATATATATATATATATATATATAATATATATATTTATTATATATTATATATATAATATATATATATATATTACATATATATATTATATATATATATATTATATATTATATAATATATATATATATTATATAATATATATTATATATAGATTATATAAATATATATATATATAGTCTATATATATTATATACTAATAATATAATATATTATATATAATAATATTATATTATTATTTATATATATATATATATATATTATATATATAGTACTATATATATATAATTATATATATAATTAATAATATTATACTAATATATGAATTAAAATTATTTTATTATATAGAGTTCTTGTTTAATGATAATATTTTCAGGTGATTTATTTACGTGCATTGTAATTTACGCATAGCGATCAGCTGGTGCATAGTATATAGTATATATAATATATATATATATATATATATACTATATCGATATATATATATATATATATATATATATATATATAATATTATATTATCTATATATATATATATAGTATATATTATATATAATCTGATGATTTACATTTATTTCAATAAACTGCTGATATAATTATATTATTTAGGATCAGTGATATGTTATGATATTATTATTATATTATTATATTATTATTATTACTTATTATTATTAATTATTATTATTAATTATTCTTATTATATTATTTTAATTATTATGATTATATTATTTCATTTTCATTATTATTATTTATTATTATTATTATTATTATTATTCATTATTTTATTATTATTATTATTATTATTATTATTATATTTGATTATTATTATTATTATTATTATTCATATTATTATATATTAGTATAGTTATAATTTATTGTTGTGTGAAATCAATATAAACCAGATTTATATTGTTCATACAACAAATTACATTAACAATGTTTCTGTAATTTTGGGCTTTACTACTATATGTTTGCTACAATTATTATTGCAGTTATATGGTTAAGCATATATCAAAGGTACCTGTAACCTTTAATTAATACGTAAATTAACAATTGCACGTGTCTACAGGTGAGGTTTCATAGAACCAACACCTTTGTCATGATTTATAGTTAACTACACCAAATAACTTTTCTTTTCTACATCTTTTATTTCATTAATTCAGCAATTTATGATAGTAAGTCATTCATTTATTCATACTTTTTTTGTACTATGTGTATTTCGAAAGCAACAATTATTAATTCTGGTATATAATATTATATTATATATATATATTATATATATATAGTATACTATATATATATATATATATATATTTATATATATATATATATTATATATATAGTATTCTATTATATATATTTATATATACTATATATAATATATATTATATATACTAATACATATACATATTATTGATATATATAGACTATATATATATATATATAATTATATATATAGATATAGATATATATATATATATATATATTTATATATATATATTAGTATTATATATATATATAATATCAATATACCATATATATATATATATATATATATATATATATATATATTAATAATAATATTATAATATATATAATATATATAATATAATATATATATATATATATTTATATATATATATATATAATATATATATATATTATATATATATATATATATAATATATTATATATATATATATATATATATATTTAGTATTATATTAATATACGTATATATATATACTCATGTATATATATAGTATATATATTCATATATTATATATATTATTATATTATATAATTTTATATATATATATATATAATATAAAATATATATATATAATTTTATATATATATATATATTAGTATATAGTTATTAATATATATATATAGTTGGTATATATAGTATATAATATATTATATATATAATATTATATATATATATAATACTATATATATAATATATATATATATATAAAGTGTCGTGATATGGAAGGTCACTTATTGAGAGGTCAAATTATCAGTCATAATATGATAAAAAAAAAATTATATAAACATGTGTTATTTAAACCGGTTTCCAAGATATAAATAAATACATGTCTGAATTGGAAGAGAAGCGTCTCTTCCTGAGATCATGCAACTGTCTGAAATATATGATAGTAATTTTTATGTGTCAGCTGGTAGATGTTATTAGTGAGAGGAGCATTGAAAGTTCGCAGATAAATTATAGAATTGAGTATATAAAGTATATAATTTTTTTTGAGAATGGTGAAATGAATATTTAGTTAACTGATTTCTATAAGCACACAATACTTGAAGAGTTTTTAAGTATTCTGTAATATCGAAAGGTTGATGTTCTTAGTATTCGTACTGGGTAAACAAATAAATAAAATAATAATTCTTCCATAACTAACGTCCAATTATCCAAATATTAAATTTTAGGTCAATTATTTAATTGGGTGAAGAAAAGGAAATGGAAAACAGTTATATTAAAAAAAATAAAATAAAAAAAAAAATAAAATTGGCAATGACTATCTTGGCTAATTATACTCCTGATGGTACTTTTGGATCAGCTCCAGGTTTCATTTGCCTAGAAAGAATCATTGATTATATTGATGATGAAAATGAATTTACATTATTTCTTTGCTTATAACAAAAGTTGTAATAAAATTTTATCCTTAAATTAAATATAATTCGAAACAATGCCGAATGTATAACATTCAAATTAAGTGACACTTATGTTCTTACAACTTCTTTTTCGTTTTTTTGTTTTTTTATATTTTATATTGCCATGAAAAATTAGCCAATATTTATTGGTCCGCGGTGCAAACAAAA
>JABUQX010036582.1:25000-33166 GCA_015478945.1 Trachelipus rathkii
GACAGGATTTCCCTTGCCCTCACAATAATTATGTATGCCTCATGATAACTCTGTAAACCTGTTATATACACCTGTAACATCACTCAAAAAAGGGGTTCTCTGTATGTTAAATTTTAATTATTATTGGTATTTCATTATTTAACGGCTCTACCGAATGACTCTATTGTTGTAAAAATGAGTCACTGCAATGCTGCCCGCGAAATGCCTGGCATTTCGAGGGAAGGAAGGTAGTAAGGCCTCAAGTTACAAGAAAAGAGGTCGCATTGTAAGTTTCGGCTCGTTAAAAAGAACCGGAAAATTGTGTTTGATCGTAGGGACTTGTTATATTAACTTTCACCAATTTTATTAATGACTGTGAATTAGCCTATTGTGTTAATCAACGAATTGATTGCATTTTAAATCGTTCTTACATTGATATCATTACCTACTATGTGATTTAATTAGTCTTAGAAATAAAAGAATAAAAAGTAATTACTCCTTTTCATTATCACTGTATTAACTCGTCAAAGGGTTATTACAAAGAATGGTGACCCCATTAGTAACATTGAACTCCCATACCTAACTGATCTGAAGAGTGTCAAACAGTGCCTAATTAAGACAGTGAAGTGAAAACAAACGCAAAACCCTAATAAACAAAATTCTAATCAGTAAAGTGAAAAAAGTGCCGATCAAAACACAAACACACACAAAAAACATACAAAATAAAATAAAACAGTTCAAATTCCCCGAAAAAGCAGTGAAATAAGAAACCCTATCACAATAGGCTTAAAAACTTTCCCCTAAACAAAAAAAAAAAAAGAGAAAGAAAAAACCGTTAAAAATGCCAAGTCTAAAAAGAAAATCGCCCAGAGTTCAAACGAAGAGGAACAACATAGCTATTGTGACTCGGTCTCAATCATCAAGACCCCATCACACTCCCCCAGAAGTCCCCCCGACCGAAGGAGTAAATGAAGAAGGTGACGCATCACAATACGAAACGGAGTCTGAAAGCGAGATCCAAGAAGAGCATGAAGCAGCAAACCTGGTGAAGAGTCACCCTTCCCCCACTCTCTTAGGGAGAAAGGGAAGAAAGAAGAATCTCCCCCTCAATGCTATTCCCCCCTTCAACGAATTTGATGCCTTAGAGTGGATTCGGCAGACGACAATGATCTTTAACCTTAATGAAATCACCGATCCGAGGGAGAGGGTAAGGCTATTGGCATCAAAATTACCAAGCAAAATTACAAATTCGTTAAAACTTCCCCTAAAAGAAGATTGTTATACTAAATTAGTGAAAGTAATAGAAAAACTCTACGCACCATCGCTGAGAACACAAATAGAAGAAGTTTTTCAGTCTGGAATGAGAGATGGTCCCATCCGACTATGCAGTTAGAATAAAAGAAATGCTCGGATTATCCACTTTCGATTCAATAACGGACAACGCTAAATTTATTAGAGAACTCTTTCTCTTACGATTGCCTAAGCAATTACAGATCTCCCTCATGACTACAGAGAAGAACCATGATTTTGAGGAATTAATTGAGATAGCCGACGACATTTTTAACAAATTTTTTTCCCAAAACGGTGCTCGCCAACCCCCCACGGGGGGGGAGAAACGAATGGCAACCTGTAACCGCCCAGCAGAAGAGAAAGTCACCAAGCCACCTAACAGAGAGACTTCAGCACAAGAGAGGGAGATAAGTCGACTGATAATCTCTCATGAAAAATCAGCTGAGGAAATGAGGTCACTAGCCAAGAGCGTAATAGAGCTCGCGAAGACGCTGTGTCAGAATGCGAAGAATTCCCCCACCCCCAATAATGATCAAGATTCAAGAGGAAGAAATTTCAACCGATCAACTTATAACAACGTTGCAGCTGGGCCTAGTACAGAAGGCCTTTGTAGGTTCCATAGGAAATTTTTGCACCATTCATTTCGATGTGAGGGTCGATATTGTCCAATGTACACCTTGATATCGCAACCCCCGGCAACTTCCCCACCCCCACAACAGAACTCCAACATTTCGAACCAAAAAAATGGAAAGGCTGGTCCGTGAGGCGACTCCCGGGCCAGATGGGGGTAAATATGTGGGGGAATAACGCTTGTGTGAGTAGAAATCCTTGTAATTGTTTACCCTGCAACTTTTGTATGAATAAGTCTAATTTTGGGCGGGGAAATATTAATTTTAACTATAGTAGAAGACATTATTATAATGATAATCATAATAACGGTAGAAATTATAGTCATAATTATAATAATGGAAATTACAGTAACTATGATAGGGACAATTTTTATAATAATAATCACCATGGTAATGAAAATATTAATTATAGCGATGATGGTTATAATAATAATGCACGTGTTGGTTATAATAATTTCTATAATAATAATGAGCATGCTAATCTTAATGGCCATAATAGTAATAGGTATTTTAGTAATAATTGTAATTATATTAATCGTGGGTATGATGGAAATGTTAATTATATTAATAGATTTAAATGGAGTAGAAATATCACTTGTAAGGATGATCAGAGGCAGGAGGGGATTCCTAGTAATTCATCTGAAAGCAGAGAAGTTTAATGATGAGATGGTGACTCAAATGGCTGAGGCAGGGACTTCTAGTAAGTCAACCTCTCCCCCACAGAAGTCAATGATCACTGAGTCGGTGGGGATAGAGTCCTCTTCAGCTTTTAATTGTAACTCAATGCATGATGAGATTAATAACAATAATGACAATAATAATAGTAGTGATTGTAGAACTAGGAATGATAGTCATAGTGATGGCAATGACGGTTTTGTAAATTCTTATAATTGTATTGAAAATAATAACGCTGTAACTTTTGAAAACAATAGCTTTGTGAATGAGTCGCTGCCTCCCCCGGCGGAGTCAACCTATCCCCCTACCCCAGTCACTGGGGAGAAGGCGGGAATGGAGGCGATTCAGACTTGTGACTCCATACTTGTTGATAAAAATAATGATAAAAATGAATTTGTAATTAATGAAGGGGGCGAAATTCCCTTTCTGAAAATGAATTGTATTAGTTTTAGAGATGAAGGAGGTTCTTCTCCTTCCGATAAGCATGAGGGATCATTAAATTTAAGAAATAATGCATGTGACTTATCTGGTAATACTGTAGTGGGAGTTTCTGGCAACTCAACTAAAATCGTTGCAGCTATTAGAGATGTTGTTTTTGATAAATTGTATTATATTTCGGACGCAACTAACAATGAGACTTATTTACTAGACTGTGGGAGTTGCCTCGACCTTTTAATTGCTTCTGAATTGGATAAGGAGGAGGCCCCGATTGGGAGTGCCAGGGCCGCGAACGGAGGCTGTATCCATATTTATAAAAAAATAATAACTAAAATTGACTTGGGGTTAGGCAGACCTTATGACTTGCATGCCTACGCTTCAGACATTAAATTCAACGTCTTAGGCATGCCTTTTCTCAAAAAACACGGGTTCATTATTGACTTTAGGTGCCATTATTTATTAGATCCTAGCACGAACCGTAGTATTTCTCTTAGTAATGAGGCTTTCGATTTTTCTGAGCATGTTAGAAATTCTATCTTCCCCCTAGCAGCTGTCTCTTTGAATATACCGCTTTGCGAATATGAATTAATTAATGATCTGATTAGGAAATACCGAGTCTTGTTCTTAAATCCCTATAAAGCGCCTAATTTAAATTTAAAGAATGATCAGCTCAAAAGATGGCGCTTTATCTGTACTAAGTACAGGAAGAAGGGAGGCGTGGCTTATTTTGACAGCTGTGAGAACAACTTCGTCGCTCAGTCACAACTTGATAGTAATGAAACTATGGGGGAGGGGGAGGGGGGAGTATTGTACTATTGGGAGGGGGGTTGAAGATTGCACTGTTGATGAGGGGGGAGGGGAGAGAGAAGAATGTCCTTTGAAGGAGGAAATTTTATGCGAGTTAGCGGCAAACTACCCATACCATGTGAATGTTAATGGCTCGCCGATACAATTGAGGAGTAGAAGCATAGCTCCACATCTTTTTGAGAAAGCAAGGGAGGAAATCAATAAATTATTGGACGCGGGGGTCATTTCGCGGGGGAGAAGCAATTGGGGTTTCCCAACTAGCTTTTTGCCAAAGTCGGACGGCAGAGTTCGTTTAGTTGTTGACTTAAGGTTATTGAACCAGAGATCAACCTCTGACAACTTTACCCTACCCAAGATTAAGGATATTATATTGCAATTGCAACATTGCAAGTTATTAACAAGGCTAGACGTTCGGCAAGCTTACTATAACGTGCCAATCAGCGAGGAAACAAAGAAATATTTCACTATTACTTGTCCTTTTGGTAACTACAGCTTTAACTATTTAATACAAGGACATAAGTGTTCTTCTAGTGCCTTCCAGCGCTTCATGTCAATCTTGCTTGGGGATTTAAAGAATGTTTTTGTTTATTTAGATGACATATTAATTGCCAGTTCGACTCTTGAAGAACATGTTGCAATGTTGGAGAAAGTTTTGGAGAGATTAAAGTATATGAAAATTTATATGAACCCAAAAAAATGTGTACTTGCAGTCGGAGAAACAGATTTTCTAGGTTTCAATATTAGCGAGAAGGGGGTTAAGCCTAGTAAGGAGAAAATCGATGCAGTGGTGAATGTTGCAAAGCCAACAACTATCAAACAACTTAGGGCATTTCTCGGTCTATATAACTTCTGCCGAATTAATATAGTCGGGGCGGCTCAATTGTTGCAACCCCTAACGAAAATGTTGAAAGGAAAACCCGCCTCCAATAAAAAGATTTCCTGGGGAGCCGACCGGGCGTTTCTAGAAGCTAAAGCGGCAATGGTGAGTGCCACCCTATTATCGTTCCCTGATGAAAAAACTGAGTTACTATTATACACGAAGGTAAGCGAGCTTACTATAGCCAGTGCACTTATGGGAGAAGAAAATAATCAGACAAAGATTTTCGCGCTTTATAGTACCATACTTACCGAGGCGGAAGTGGCACTACCACAGCTGGTTAAGGAGCTCTTATGCGTCAATAACAGTTTACAAAAATATGCTTACTTAATTGCAAATAGGAGAGTTTATCTGTACCGGCAACAGTGGGTTAATCACAGCTTATACAAAAAAGAGTGCCACAAAAGTTCATAATATTCGGGAGATAAATTTATTGAATGCCATTGCAAATTTTGACGTTGAGTTTAAATTGGTCTCTAAGGCTAAAAATAAATTGGCGATAATTTTGACAGAATTGGCTAACGAAAGAGATAAGATTATAGAGGCTGGGGAGTTGCAAACTAGCTTGTGTAGAAGATGGGGAGTGGGCGTGGCCAAAAGAAATTGCCATGGAAACGGAGTTACAATTGGAGGAAGAGCTTTGTGAATGGAATTCTCAGAATTCCATTGTGGAAGGGTTAAGCCCTTTAAATCGAACGTTAAAAGAACAAAACTTACTGGAGTATTATAATAATAATAATAATAATAATAATAATAATAATAATAATAATAATAATAATAATAATAATAATAATAATAATAATAATAATAATAATAATAATAATAATAATAATAATAATAATAATAATAATAATAATAATAATAATAATAATAATAATAATGAGAATAATAATAATAATAATAATAATAATAATAATAATAATAATAATAATAATAATAATAATAATAATAATAGTAATAGTAATAATAATAATAATAATAATAATAATAATAATAATAATAATAATAATAATAATAATAATAATAATAATAATAATAGTATAATAATAATAATAATAATAATAATAATAATAATAATAATAATAATAATAATAATAACAATAATAAAAGCGAAGGTAATAATAATAATAATAATAATAAGAATAATAATAATAATAATAATAATAATAATAATAATAATAATAATAATAATAATAATAATAATAATAATAATAATAATAAAAGCGAAGGTAATAATAATAATAATAATAATAATAATAATAATAATAATAATAATAATAATAATAATAATAATAATAATAATAATAATAATAATAATAATAATAATAATAATAATAATAATAATAATAATAATAATAATAATAATAATAATAAAAGCGAAGGTAATAATAATAATAATAATAATAATAATAATAATAATAATAATAATAATAATAATATTAATAATAATAGCGATGATAGTAGCGAAGCTGGTGATGATAATGACTTTGATGATTTTGTAATAAATACTATAACTTACAGTAAAAAAGGGTTAAATGGAATGATGAAGAAAATTCAGGATGGTGTAGATTTCAAAGAGATAGCTATAGAACAGGAGACTGATGGTTATATAAGGGACCTAATAAAGGGGCTGAAAACTAGTGGATTGAAGGCCTGTTACAAGGAGTTCATCCATCGGGGCGAGGAGCTGTCTTTGGCGGTTGACATCTCCACAGGCACAGCTAGAATATTAGTACCGGAAAATCTGGTGGATGATGTCATAGAGAAAATACATAATACAAATCACTTGGGAATTAAACGGACTTTGACTATTCTGAAAGCGGATTTTGCCTTCAGATTTATGCATAGTAGAGTAAAGAAATTTATACAGAGTTGTGATGTCTGTCAAAAAAATAAGAGCGTTAGAAGGATATCTCCAGAATTCGGCAGATTTAAGGAAGTCTCGGAGAAGTTTGACACCCTTCATGTGGACTTATGTAAGTTTCCGTATAGTATGGGGTTCAATTATCTGCTTGTTTTTATTGACAGATTTAGTAAGTATCCCTTCGCCTACCCTCTTAGGCAGGCGACGGTCGACTCGGTTTTGAATGTGTTAGTGAGCGAAATTTTTCCGTTCTGTGGCTCAATAAAAAGACTCATCTCAGATCGAGGAAGCCAGTTCACTGCCAAATTATTTAATGACGTATGTAACCTACTCGGCATAGATAAGATTTTCACAACGGCTAGCTCACCAAACGTAAACGGCAAAGTTGAAAATTTGAATCAAGCTCTCATAGTGACACTAAGGTGTATGATTAATGATGGGGAAAATGAAGGGTTAAAATGGCCTGAAATTTTGCCTTGGGCACTGTACTGTTTGAGAATTAGCCCTATAAATGACGAGGGGGTCACCCCCAGTGTGCTTATGTTCGGCCAAAATCTATCAGTGCCAGGAAGCTTATTGCAGAAAGAGGCACTCAGTGCCACAGTCAGTCAAAGTGCCTATTTGAAGAAATTAGTGGCTTTAATGCGTAGGCCTTTGGCACCACAGGTTGTATATAAAAATAAGAATATATTTGTTCCGAAAGATCTCCACAAGGCAAAGGGCCGTGTTGGTGAGAAATCAACAGTACAATGTAGGAAAACTGTCAGAGAGATACTCAGGACCTTTCAGGGTGCTACGGATAAAAAAGAATAACGTTTATATTTTGAAGCATGGGAAAGAGGCAGTGGAAAATTTAAGAAATGTAAGAATTTTTCATAATATAACCGACAGGGACGCTGGAACCCAAGAGAAAAATAAGGTTAAATAAAAAAAAATATATATATAATAAAAATAAAGAAACAAATAGATAAATGAATAAATAAAAAAAAGAGAGAAAAAAAAAGGGGGGCTTCTTAGTTCTGCATGCAATTCTTAGAGTTAGACAGTAATTAAATTGATACTTATCCTTCAAAAAAAAAAATCGTCTTCTTTCACCTACATCTAATGCTACGGACGAAACGATGCTGCCAAACACTAATAGTTGTGAATAAATTCCCGCGTGTTCTTTACAAAATGTGACGGGGAGGGGCTGTGATAGAAGAGTTGAAATAGTCAAACCCCCGAGGTGGGGATTAAGAAGGTCTTTTATGTATTTTGTAACAATGTATTGTAAGAATAAAATTTGTATTTCGTAATAATAATGTCAAATTATTACTCAAAAAAAAAAAAAAAAAACGTGTGAGGACAGGATTTCCCCTTGCCCTCACAATAATTATGTATGCCTCGTGATAGCTCTGTATACCTGTTATATACACCTGTAACATCACTCAAAAAAGGGGTTCTCTGTATGTTAAATTTTAATTATTATTGGTATTTCATTATGTAAGAAAGATATTCGGTGACTCTTCTGTATGGCACTATTGTCGTGAAAGTGAGTCACCCTGAATGCTGCCCGAGAAATGCCTGGCATTTGAGGGAAGGCAAGGGCAGTAAGATCTCAAGTCATA
>JABUQX010036583.1:5000-22500 GCA_015478945.1 Trachelipus rathkii
ATACTAATATATATATATATATATATAACCTTATATATATATATCAGAGGCGACTCCTTTACTCGTGCTGCTCGTGCTTAGCATTAAAAACGATTGATCTTTTACAAATTTCGTAATGTTACGATAAAATTCTCTTATTTTTGGCGAAAATTGGTCAAATGAATGAAAATATCACAATAAATATAAAAGATTATGTAAAATTGGAACAAAAAGTTTAAGAATCATCTCGATTAAATAACGCTATCTCAATCAATTAAAAACAGTGACTCTTCGTGCTCGGGTAAATAGCGGAGATTTCTGGCATCTGTGTGTGTGTGTGAATTTAGAGGCATAAAATTGTTTATATTGTTGCCTATGGCATCTCTTGAGTTTCATTATCATTTTATGTATAAATAAGGTGAAACTACTTTAAGTTTATTTTAAAATTACATATATGTATATGTATGTATATAACCATTATATATATATATAGCTATAGTATAATAACCTTCTTCTTCTTAACTAATAATATATAATAATATTAACAAGAACTATATATATATATGTATATAGAGAGAAAGGGCTGATGAGTAAAGTTGCTTTAGTCACTGCTTTGATATATATATATATATAACTAATATATACATAAAAAAATATATATATATATATATATATATATATGTATATAATATATATTCTTCTCTATATCTCTATATAATATATATATATCATAATATATATATTTCTCATTCTTAACCTTATATATATATATATATATAATATATATATATATACACTAAAAAAAATTGGTTTTAAAGTTAATTAATTTATGTTAATTGATCCATTTGTGACTTGAAAACCCTTTTTAAATGTACCTAAATATTTGAAGGGAAACAAGAAAATTGTTAAAGATAGAGTTCTCAAGCACCATTTATAATATTCCTCGAATGAGTAATTTTAGATACCGAGCAACGAACGAAATTTTTTTTCAAGAGAAAATGAGAGGCGAAGAGGATTTGCTTCAGTTTCTTATTTTTAACTCTCTTGTGATCACTAGCGAAGAGATAAGCTGTGTTTTGTTACTCTTATAAAACTGAGATGACGAAACACTAATTCTACGCCTCAAGTTCATCTGCTGTGAAGTTCGATTGTGTCTATGTTTTTTACCAAATTTAATTAATAAAGAAAAGAAACCGAGAAAAGTTAACAAGAAGTATGTCGACCTTTAATTTAGGTACAATTAATTTTCATATCTGATTCATGTAGACTTTCATTTTTTATAAATTTTCTTCCATTTGAAAAAAAAAAACTTTGAATAATTAGGATATTTACTAAAATATGATGTTGAGAGCTATTGGATACTTTATTAATATTAGTGTGTATAGTTACTTTGTGAATGTTACATTATTATTATTATTATTATTATTATTATTATTATTATTATTATTATTATTATTATTATTATTATTATTATTATTATTATTATTATTATTATTATTATTATTATTATTATTATTATTATTATTATTATTATTATTATTATTATTATTAATTATTATTATTATTATTAATCTTTCTCTTATCATCATTATTATTATTATTATGTGTGTGTGTGTGTATGTATTATTATTATATATATATATATATATATATAATAATATATATATATATATATATATATATATATATATATATATATAATATATAGCAACAACAATATATATATAGTGTGTATATTATCTTAGTTGTCGAGCTAGTAACATAATATATATATATATATATATATATATATATATATAATATATATGTATAGCAATAATATAATATAATATATGTATATATATATATATATACATATGTATACTGTATATAACTATAATAATATATATATATAAAAGAGGATGTAAGAGCTATATATATATATATATATATATATATATATATATATATATATATATATATATATATATATATATATATATATATATATATATATATATATAATATATATATATATAATATATACATATATATACTAACAATAGTATATATGACAACGTAACAAACAACTCCACTGCTAATAATATATGTATATATATATATATGTATAACATATATATATAACAATATATATAATAATAACATATATATATATATATACCTTTACTATAATATATATATATATGTATATATATATGCTATATATATATATATATATATAATATATATATATATATATATAACCTTATATATATATATATATATATATATATATATATATATATATATAGCAACCATATATTACATATGCTAATATATACCAACCCAATAACATATATATATGTATATCATATATATAATATATATATATACATATATATGTATATATAATATTCTTCAACAATAATATATAACTACCTTAACTAATATATATATATTATATATATATATATTACATATAACCAGCAGCCATATATATATATATATATATACTATTTATAGTATATATATATATATATATATATATATATATATATATAACCAATATATACATATTGTATACATATACATTTACCATATATCATAGCATATATAACTCAACAACAACAACCATGTATATCATAATAAACTATGCTAATATATATATATATATATATATATATATATATATAACTTGTAATAACAATGCTATATGCTCTTTATGTTATATATAACATATATATATACTATATACTCTGCATATATATATATATATATATATATATATATATATATATATATATATATATATATATATATATATATATATATATATATATATATATTTATTTATTGTATTAATGTTTGCCATAAATAATTTTTTCCTTTTTATACAATTATAGAACAGAAATGAAATTAATGCATATTAAAGCCTCATATAAAGGTTGTGTTTTTATTTATTCATTTTATCTATATTTGTTTTGTTTTTTTATATCTATGGTATGATGGGATTTTATCAGAAATGTTATTATGTATCCAGATCCATGAAATAAAATTTATGCAGACATTGTATTCACTACTTAAATAATAATCAAACATGCAGACTGTATATTATAATCCCATTTTCTCATTCATGACCAAAAAATCTGATGAAGTTTAAAAAATGTTTTGTAAAACCCTGCTTATTCATTTTTTTATTTATAAACCATAATCATTTTCTGCTGTATGTCAAATTGATAAGAGAGAAGTGTGAGAACCAAACAGGAAAGTACAGCTTGGATAAATTTATTTTGATAAGAAACCATTTCTGAAGTAAGATTTATAATTGCAACAACAATTCGTAATACAAATATTCTTTAAAATTTTTATAGAAGTATTTTCAAAGGAGTAAAAATATGTAAATGTTTAAGGTTATGATATATCTATATAACAATGTGATCATAAGAAAAGAGATACAGTGACATCTATTAACCAAATGGACCTATCATATTCCTGCCCTCATAACTTGCAATGTAAGTTCAAAGATTATACTACTATAAAATGACCACCTATTAATTCAAAAGGAAACTTGATATTTGCATATGAAAAAATTAAGTATGAGGAAAACCAGCGGAAAGTCTGTTTCGACTTGAAAGTCATTGCTTTATTTCTCGGACTACAGCCAGGTTTCACAAAGTACAGCTGTTAGAGGGACAGCAGAGACCGAAAATATCATTACATGCGAAAGCAGTGTCCGAAGAGAACATCGCTAAATCCAGGAATGAAGAATGTTGTCAATAAACCACTGATTGATCCAGTAAAAGTATATCTACCTCCACTCCATATCAAGCTTGGTCTGATGAAGAGCTTTGCTAATGCAATGGAGCAAAGCGATTTAGGATTTAAATACTTGACAAAAATTCCAGAGGATCAGTTTTGCAAAGATCAAAGAGGGGATCTTTGTAGGACCTCAAATACGAGAATTGATGCAAGATGAGAACTTCGTTGTTCATTTGAACCAAATTGAGAAAGCTGAATGGGAGACATTCAAGCGTGTTTGACAGAACTTCTTAGGAAATCATAAGGCAGACAACTACAAAAATTTAAAGGACGATCTATTAAAATCTTACAAGATCATGGGATGTAACATATCTTTGAAAATCCATTTCTCGCAATCGCACCTGGATTTCATCCAGCAAATCTTGGAGCAGTCAGCGACGAACATGGTGAGCGGTTCCACCAGGACATTTCCGGAATGGAAAAGCGGTACCAGGGCAAGTGGAGTCCAAATATGCTTGCTGATTACTGTTGGAACCTCAAGAGGGACATTCCTGAGGCAAAATACACCAGAAAATCCTACACTTCCTCCTTTTAGGTGAGTTAGTCCTTTGTTGTGTGCACTATGTATTGAAAACATATATGTAATAGTGTAATGTCAACTTTAAGTGGTTGTCACAAAAATTCCTTGGGTGATATAGGAATTCTGAAAACATATTTGAATTCAGCGGAAAAAATAATATAAGGTTCACTTGGTTTAACTTTTGTTACAAAAAAAATTAAATTTTGTTGACCAGTTAATTTTGGGAGGCTCAGAACCCCTCAACCCCCCCTGGTTACGGCCTTGATTCCAATTATGAACTTGTCAAGCACATATAATAAGTGGAACAGGTAACTGCAATAATGAATAAACATTATTAAACATAATTTTATACCAAAAAGATAAATAGAATAAAATGAACTAAATAATAAAAAATTGACACAAAAATGGACCACAGACTCACCTTTCGTTTCCCTTACCACCCATGAGCAGACTGATAGGAAAACACCCAGGGGGACTGAGACTGCAAAGGCACAGTAGTTTCAGCGTATTCATCCGAGATGGCTACGGATGTAATATAGCTCCTTCAAAGGCGTTATACTTTTGAAATGAAGAATTTTGTAAAGTTAAAGGAAATATCTCGGTGGGGGGTTTCCCACTCCCCTCCTGAAACATAGATACGTCCCTAGCTGATTGTAGTTTCTTCCCTTTCCTGTTGCCCTCCAGGTTGGGTCCTCCCGGATGTACTTTCGTTTGTTGGACTCGAACATCTTGGAATGGACTTTCCTTTACTATAACTACTGACCTTTGTGAAGTGTCGTAAAGTTAGATGTAGCTTCCTTCTTTTCCCTTTAGAGGAAGTTAATTCTTTCAGGTGTTTTCCTATTTTCACCTCTTCCAATTTGGATGAATTATGTTTCCAATGCTCCCAGTCTTTTAAAGTTCTTTCTCCTGGAACCTTGTCATCCGCATCTGCTTTCTCTTTGCTTAACAATCGCATTACCTTTATGCCTTCTAAGATAGAGAGGAATAAGAATCCTAATGTATTAAAAACAGGGCTAGTTACGCTGGAAAGTGGATTGTCCTGTAATTTTGCTTTGAATTTGATTCGTTCTGGAGCTACTTCCCAACTTTTCTCGTGTCTTCTCTACAGGCATCGTGCTTTCTTCAAGTGGATAAATATCTTTGCTTCATGCTTCATTTTATAGCTTCCGATACCTTATTACCTGATTCCTCTTGAGTGTGGCCACTCTTTTTATCAGAGCTTTCATAAGTGAGGTGCAGTCTTCTTTGCATGAATTGTGGCTTTGTAATTCATTATTCTGGTGGATAGTTCTGGAAGAGATTTTTGAGAAAGTCATACATCGTAATGTCCGTCAATTTCATGTATTTTCCCATCTTGCACTATGCTGAGTAACTTCATATCTGTATTTTCTTTTGAACATGGCACTTCATAACGTCCCTTAGTTTCATGTACCATTTTTTCTTGCACTATACTGAGGAATTTCGTGTCTGCTTTCTTGGGAGCATGGTACCTTCGTGTGAGCCTCAACGATAACGCCTTCTTGTCTTTTCAAATTTTCCAATTTGGGTTATTGTGTTCGAAATACCACTGTTGCATGAACATCTGTTGTTGTGTGCTCCTTATCATCTGTAATTCTGTATCGTTTGAGGTTTTTATTTTTTCTATAATTCCAAATCCAAGTCTAGTTTGATGTCCTAACGGTTCGCCCTTCTTTCCGGTAATGACATTCAACGGTTATAATGCCTCAACACAATCTAATTCTATGAAAACTTCAACACTTAGCAATGGTATATCCGGCTTCAGGTCGTTACATAAACCGCCTAAATGTTTGTAATTTTACACTACTTCACTAGATGCTTTCTATCAACTGCAATAGTATCTCGGATATATACAGATCCCACATGAATCTTGTCCTTTGCTCGTAAACCTTGTATTACGAGGTTTTTGCATTTTAATAACTCGTATGTTCTTATGTACTTTTATTTACCCTATTTCCAGTAAGACAGAGCCTTTCAAATGGAGATGTTTTCATGATTGATATGTTGGACTAGTGATCAAACATGGCGTACGTGAACACCCTGTATGTAGTTGAACTAGAACTGCAAATTCAAACAGGCAAGATTATTAACTGTGATTTGTTACAAATTTTTCCTTGTAATGGTGTATGGTAGTCTCTTTTTTCATGTAGGAAAGTGCTTCTGTTTGTCTTTTACTGCAGTTAAACAAGGTCTGAAAGCTTGTTTTCCAAGTTATACAGTTAAAACAGGATATCTTAATGATTATCCTTGCAAGAGCTGTGATAAAAGTAAAAGCGAATTTCTCTGATATCACTTTTATAAACGAAGAGAAAGCAATTGAGGGTTGTTAGAATGCGACATATGAATTAACTAATTAGATTTTATTAGTCTGATTTACAATTACTATTAAAATTATTAAAAGATAAATACTAATTGAAAAAAAACTTATGAGTTAATAAAATCATTGCAAGTTTAACCAAAACATTTGAAACCTGTTTTTGACAGGATCCCTTTCAACTAACATGATAATTATTCCTATAGGATTTATTAAATTAATTGACTAATTATCTAAACAAAAGTGTGATTATATATATATATATATATATATATATATAATATATATATAGTAATATATCTACCTATTATTATTATATAGTATTATATATATATATATACTATATATATTATATATAATATATTATATATATATATATATATTAGAATGATAACTGTAATTTTGTAATTAAATGGCGTTAATTTTAACCCTCAAAGTGGCTTTGAAATAAAAAAAATAACAGATTAAAGATTCAATAACCTAAAGGTCATTTGACATGAATTCAAGAATTAACAAGGTCGATTATGAAAGGAAAAATGTACCTGTTTCTGTCGTCTGCACAACAATAAATTTTAGTTAACATAATTAATTAAATAATTATTAATTTGGTTTAAAATGACTATTAGAAGTAAATTAATGTTTAAGAATATTTGTACTTAATTTCAATATATAAAAAGACAAAAAATGATTCTCTCTACAATCCATCTTTAATTCTCGCTCTGATCGCACTCTGTAATAGCTGCCGTAGACCATCCCCTTTTATTTTAAATTAATAGAGATGTTTTTTAGCGTTCTGATCTACCCAGAAATCTTTGCTTTCTGCTAATTAAAAACTTTCTTCACATTATTTCTTCCCTTAGCGGCTATTTTTCCTCTGACTAATCCTTACATTTCTTTCCATTTTGGAAAACAAATTATTCATTAGCAAATAACAGATTGTAAATAAAAAATTGTTTTATATCAGCTTACCTCTGACCTCTCCTGTCCATCTAATTGGGGAAATGAAATAAATAATGATTTTAAAAGATCTCCGCGACATACAATCTTATTCAATCTTAATTACTATCTAATTGCTTGTTATAATTTCCCACAAAACAATGACAGTTCCTAAATCATGCAACTCCAAAACTTCTTTGCTCGTGTTTTTATAGAGTTTCTATTTTTTGTCATCTAATTTTGAAGGGTCAAATATTTTCTGATCAAATAAGTTTCTAAGAGGTTAAAGATTCTTATGTGGTTTAAAATCTAATTTTTTACACTAGCTCAATAACTTGTTATATTTGAGTGTATCATATTTGCTATTTACTGAGATATTGAAGTTATTATGATTTTTAATAAGAAAGGATTCTATTAGTCGATTTTTAGTTCGGAGGGATGATGCAAAGAGAAATTTAGAACTGTTCCAATTTATCAGATGGTCACTTTATTATATCTTCATATATGGCATTTTGAATGTATAAAATATATACAATAGTACATACAATCAATAATGTCTATCTAATAAATTAGGGCCTCTCTAAATTTCTCTTTGCATCATCTCCCGACCTGAAAATCGACTAATAGAATCATTTCTAATTAAAAATCATAATAACTTTAATATCGCAGAAAGTTTTTGCTCCATAGAACTTGTAACAAAAAAGTTTATTAATTAAAACCGTCTCAAACCAGACCTTTAACCACGTTGTTATTATTGCCGTTATTATTATTATTATTATTATTATTATTATTATTATTATTATTATTATTATTATTATTATTATTATTATTATTATTATTATTATTATTATTATTATTATTATTATTATTATTATTTTATTATTATATTATTTATTATTATTAATATTATTATTATTATTTATTATTTTATCTATTATTATTTATTATTATTATAATTATTATTATTATTATTATTATTATTATTATTATTATTATTATTATTATTATTATTTTATTATTTTTATTGCTATTTATTATTGTATTTATTGTTGTTGTTTATTATTATCATTGTTGTTGTTATTATTATTGTTATTTTGATTTTATTTATTATCATGTTATTATCATGTTATCGTTATCTTTGTTATTGTCTTTAAAATTGTTACTATTGTCGTTATTATGAATTTTATTATTATTATTATTATTATTATTATTATTATTATTATTATTATTATTATTATTATTATTATTATTATTATTATTATTATTATTATTATTATTTTACTACTTCGTTATTTTATGTCATATTGTTACTATTGTTGTTACTATATTTCCAATCTCAAATATCCCGCGAACCAATTTTTTATTTTTTATTTTTTTATTTTTTTTAATTTTTTGTTTTTAATTTTTAATATTTTACTTCATTTTTTTTTTTGCTTCATATGTTACTTCTAAATTCCCATTTTTGATTTTTTTATTTACTTTATTTTTGGATGGCCTTATGTGGGGAAACCTTATCAAAAAGCTTGCTAAAGTCTAAATAATTATATATCAACTGATCTCCTTGTTAATGCAGTCAGTAACGTATTCCATAAATTCTAAAAGGTCTGTCTGACATGACCTACCCTTTCTTAAACCGTGCTGGGAGTCATAAAATACCTTATCTTCTAAATATTTCTCTATATGACTTTCAGTAACTTTTCCAGAACTTTTACAACCAGAGATGTTGTTAACTGGCCTATAATTTCCCAAATCTTCCTTACTACCTTTCTTATAAATAGGCACAACATATGCTGTTTTTCAGTCATCTGGTACCTCACCAAATGTTATAGATCGCTTAAAAAATCAAAAACAGTGCCTTTGCAGATGCTGGTAATTAAATCTCCTTCAGAATTTACTTCCCATGTATTGATTCTTTCTTGATCATATGGTTAGTCGTGTTTAATATCTTTTACGTCAATTCCAAATTCAAATTTCTGTAAAAGTCTATTTTGTTAGCATGCATAAGAACTATTTAGTCCTCCAGAACTATTATCTAATCTTTCCTCAGTAAACATTGAGCAAAATAAGCATTGTAAATGTTGACCACTCTTATCTGAACTCACTAAATTTTCATCAATTTTAATTAGACCGATATTCCTATTCTTACTTTTAAATTTATAAAACCTAAAAACTTCTTCAGGTCTTATTACTATTCCTTGCTAAATTAATTTCTGCCTCTCTCTTTGCTTTCTTATTGACTGGTTAAGTTCATTTTCTATTTTTTTCTATTGATTTTTAAATCATCTTCCTATTACTAAAATCCTTGAATATTTTAAAAATATACGCTTTTCATTAATTTTTCTCTCTTATTCTCTCTACTCACTCTCATTATCGATTTTCTCTTTGCCACTCTAATAGGTTTATCTTTAAAACATACTGACTGGAATATTCATTTAAAATTTACTTAAAATGTTCCAACGTGATAAAACAGTTTGGTCTTTCAATCTTTATCCAAGTCAAGTTGTACTAGAGCATGTCTCGATTTTGGTAAAACACCGATTTCGGAAATCTAAGATCTTTTCCTTATTACTTTTGCAATTTGTCCAGATATCACATATATATTAAATCTAATTAATAATGTCCACTAGTTCCCTAAATTCTCATCACCTACAATCCACCATGCTTTAATCGTTAGTTAATATTAAGTCTAAAAGTGCATCGTGTCTTTGTGGGTTCTGGACCATCTGCTCAAAGTTATTATGGACAACTTATAAATACAGAACTACTAAAGGGTCCATATTAGACAAGGAATGCCAGGAAAAATTAAAATCACCCCTATTATGACTATCCTTTTTCTTTACTGTGGCATGCTGTCTCAATTTCTTTAACAATTTCCGCGTCTAATTCTTTATCTGGCCAGGAGGTCTATAAATGCCCCTATTCTGATTGATTTATTGGACATTAAGGATATCTACCACACCGATTCAATATCATGATTAGTTTTAAAGTCAGTCATTAATACAGATTGAATATTGCTTTTAATAAAAAGCCCCACACCACCACCCTTCTTTCCTCTACGTTGGTATAAATAAAGTGAATATCCGTTTATTTCATATTCCTGAAAGGGTCTCTATACATCTTCATTAACCATGCCTCAGTTATGCAAATATGTCTAGATTCAAATAATGTATAACTAATCAGCTCATCTTTTTTATTTCACGGCTAGTGAGCATTCGTGTAAAGCATTTTGATTTTCGAAAATGCTGTTAAATTTTTATTGCTATCATCATTATTTGAACCTGTAACAACACTAGTTTTATTTATCTCACCACTATTACAGTTACCATTGCTATTATTTGTATCCAGATTTAGCCTATCACCCCCAACTCTACCTAGTTTTTTTGATAAACAAGTCCCCAAACTGGTAGTGAAAAGCCCAACACCTTTACGACTCAAGTGAACTTCATCAATATATCATATATCAATATCAATTTATAATTTTAACATTTTGCTGGTAAAGAAATGATAATGGTAAGTTTATTAATTTACAAGCAATGAAACTAATACTATCAAAAATTACGCCAAGTCTAATATAAACTTTAAAATTGGCAACTCCCTTTACCAGTCTCTCGTCTTTTGCCTTGCTTGAGGCGATACAAAGCATAAAGATCCATAATACCTTGTTTAGTAAGATTGTAGTGGTGCATGTTTTGGTGCTGGTTTTACATAATTCAAACACGTAGATGTATCAAGGAAATGGTTGGCGTTTTCTAGTGTAAACTGTGCTTCTTAAATCATATTGCTTTCCTTGCATGCTTTTTTCAGAAGGGCAGAGGAAATATATTTTTTTTAAAGTCAAGTGAATTTAATTAATGCATGGAGAAAGCTATACCCCAGATTAATAGAGCATGAGGGCAGTTCATATCACTTTATGGCTTAGTGCATTTAAATTGTGAAAAGAATTGGAAATACGGTTACAGAAATAAAAGACTATTGATGTTGCTGCCCAGCTAGACAACAAAGGTCAATTGAAAGATGAAACGCAATACTTGCTTGTGTATTGTATCTAGCAAACAAACCTTACCCTTACCTGGTCACTTAGGAATATTCTAAGCGCACATGGTAATTGTAGAAATTTCCTAGAAAATTTTAAGTTATTTGCCAAATATGACCCAGTTGCTAATCAGTATATTTTCAAAGTTTAGCAGACAAATGGCTACATTGTGTCCTATCTCTCTCCTCAGAGTCAGAATGAGTTCACTATCCTCCTCGGCGATCATATTAGAACAGCCATCTTTCAGAAAATTGCAAAGGCCAGGAATTTTGTTATCATGTCCAAAGTGATTCGATATATTTACATAGAAGATATAGAAGTCAGCGTGGTGGTCTTTCATTGATTTCATTCAGTTATAGGATTAATCTATTGAAGTTGTTTCAGAATAGATTTGTGACAAGTTATAGACAGATTGCTTTAAGCTGGAAGACGGCTGCGGCAAAGGGTACGGTAGTGATGCGACTATAACTGAACACATTAGTGAAGTATATAAACGCATCTTGGGTATTAATCCCAAAAGTAGGTTTCGTTCCATGTAACAATTACTCGCTCAATCTTGCTGGGGTGCATGCAGTTGACATTGTCATACAGTATGTGATTTTCTTTGGAACTATAGAAAAGGTGCATACATTCTTCTAAAGCTAACACCCATAGGTGGGATGTTCTTAAAGAACAAGTATCAGTTCACGCTAAACAATCTTGCAACACAAGATCGAGTTCAAATCATGAATCTGTACGTGTACCTGTTGAGCACGCAGAGAAAATTATAGAAGCTTTGGAAATATTGAAAGATAGGACAGAAGAAACTCCTGAAACCAAAGGAGATACAAGAAGTTTGCTAATTTTCATCATGAATCTGAACTATCATATTTTTTTCATTCTTGCAGAATTAGAACCCAATGCTAATAGAAGTGAATGATGCTCAGATCTATCTGCAAAAGGGACTTGCGCTTGATCGTTGTGTGCAAAAGTTGAAAGTATTGGCTTTATTTTGCCAGAAAGGACAAGGCTATCTAATGTCAAAGGAAACTGAGAATTCTCTGCAAATATGCAAAACGTACGAAATTTCTACAGAGAGAGTTATAAGAAGATAAGTGGTGAACAGAGTTATGATGCTGGATTGACCCTAATACAAGAAAGAAGTAGAGAACAACTGGAAAAATCTTAAGACGGAAATAACAAAACTTACACAATTCAGATGAATATGTCCCACCAGCAATTTGCTTTCCTGCCAATCCAGATATTGTTAGACACTGAAAACCATAATTTTATTAATGAACAAATTCAGCACACATGTGCTAAGTACACAGAGTTGATTATTTAAGCAAAAGAGGAAGAAGAACTTACAAATTTAACTTTTAAAACTGGTTTTCTGGAGAACATGTTGAGATATGTAATCACTCTTGCAGTTTAAAGTAAACATCATTACCAATTTCTCTGTATTGGAAAAGCGTCATTTAAGAGTAATGTCATTGCTACAGCAAATAAGCGATATGATAAAAAATTTCTTTTCTAAATACAATAAAACCTAATTGAGTGTCGGCCAAACTAAACATTTATTTATGTCTTAATATAAGTAAATAGATGAAAAGGTCATAAAATAAAACTCCATTTTGAACATTTACAAAAATATAAACTTTATTTGAAAAATAAAAATGAAAGCAAAATAAGTTTTACAAAAATGAAATAAGTGCATGCAAATAATAATAATAATAATAATAATAATAATAATAATAATAATAATAATAATAATAATAATAATAATAATAATAATAATAATAATAATAATAAAATTAAAATTATTTTGTGGGGTGCAGATATATATATATATATATATATATATATATATATATATATATATATATATATATATATATTATAAATCTATATATATTAGTAAAATAAAACATAAAAATAGTTACATTATATAATATATATATGTTTATATGTATATATATATAATATTTAATCTTTACAGATATAGATATTCATGGTATAGTTTTATAAATAATATCTAGGTATATATATATAATATAAATATAAATATATAACTATATATATATTATATATATATATATATATATATATGATATATATATATATATATATATATATATATATATATATATATATATATTAAGTTGCTGCACATTCTAAATGGCTTAATTAAATAATGTTGAAAATAAATTAATATTTAAATAACAAATTTCTAGACGGTAAATTATATGCGACAATAATAGTTAAAAAATAGGCAATTTTGAGATGGGATTTTTTTCCCCCTGATTTTAATTTGAAACCCCTTTTTTTCTTTTCTTTTTTTTTTTTTTTTTTTTCCTTTCTATATAATAAATGAAGCTGTGTAATGTTTTTGAATGTTTTAGATCTTCATTCCCCATTTGTCTTTTATTTTATAATGAGACTTGAACAATCATGTTTCTAAAATTTTGTTCCATTACAACTTTTCTTTCTCTGGTAGTAGGTCGAGGAGTTCTTTTAAAAGATAAGAACAAGCTTTCTCTACAATTTTATTAAAAACTTTCTGATAATGGGGGTGTATCTCGAGCAATCTTGACTCATCATAATTGTCTGGAGCGTTGTTAATTTGTCGGCAATATCGAAACACATCCCCTATTAAATTTTTTTCTTCACAAAAAGCACGAAATTTTATAATGTATTCATGTACTTTCTCTTTGCTATTAGAGCAAAGAATTAATAACTTAAGAAGAATATTTTCATCAAGTTCATCTTTTGAAAAAAGTTCCCAAAAGACTCTCTCCATAGTGACGAAAAGTGATTCATTCTTAATTATTAACCTTTCTTGGTCAATATTACCAAGAAATTCTAAAAGGGGATCAAATTTATTTGCACAAAATTTAGCTCCATTGAAGAGAAAGTATTCTGCTAAATTCTGAGAAAATAAATAGTTCCTTTTCCATTCTTTAATTTCTTCATCAGATTTGCCAAGCCACTTAAAAATTTTATTAAGATGGTTGATAGTACAATTGGATTTTAAAAATGAGTTAGTTACGTTGATAAACGTAAACCATTCAAGATAAATTTCTTCCTTCAGATTCTCTACTTCATCAGGATTGACTGCCCAATTAACAAGCTGATGTGCCATATCTAAACTTTCTAATTCTATTGCATAAGTTATAATTACAGGAAATACAGAAGAACCTTTTTTAAAGTTCGTTACAATGTTTTCGTCTGTACTCAGATTGTTTATATACAAATTGACCAATTTGAATTCTGCATTATAAAGTAGCGCTGTAACAAATAAAACCCCAGGAGTGCGCAGAATATCAATTTTCTCTTCCGTTGTTGCGCTTTCCAAAATTAATTTAAAATTGTACACGTCAGGTGGAATGATTTCACACAAAAGAAGCTTTTCTAATAATAAGCGCGATGTATAAATAAATTTTTCTCTACACAAAGGTTTAATTATGCCTTTAATTATGCCAAAATTAAACTCTATTCTTTTTGACTCCACGTTTATAACAAATTCCCTAAGAGGAGAGGGACTTTTAATCCAAAAGTTTCGTAATAAAAGCCTGTAATTGTAAGTTGAAGATAAAACTGGGTCTTGAGAAACATCAACGATGTCATGCAATAAATAATAAAAATCGTTTTCATGTAACATATGGAAAAATGAAGTTGCAGTATCCATGAAAAAATCGTGGAATGGCCAGAAGAGAAAGCATCTTAGTAGACTATAAAGTAAGTTATATTTAAGTAAAAATAATTCTTTGTCAGGTGTATTTAAATAAAAGTACAGCATAATATCTCGATGAGCTATAAAATTCCTTGTTAATAGGCAATCACTTGATAAGTAACACATTTCAAAATTCATCCAGACGTTAGATAAATAATTATCATAATGAAAATCAACTGCACTGATTTTATTTGCTACAACTTTCTCGTCGTGTTCTTTAAAATTCTCTGGTTTTGCTTCTTTCTCTTCTTCTTTAATAATTATATTTCTTCTTTCTTCATTTATAAAATTTCCTGATAATTCCAAAATGCTTGAGTTTCTTGAAGTAATATATTTCACGCTCGATTTCATCGCAACTTGATTTCCATATTTGGTCCAATCAAAAAATATTCTTGAATGGAAATTAAGTAACATAGATATTAAATTTGCATCAGATGTTGATTCTTCTTTCTCAAAATGTTCTGAATAATAAACCACAGGGGTTTCGGGATGATGTTCGCTAAGTATCTGTTTAAAATTTGGTTCATTATCGCATAATTGTTGCCACAAAATATAAACATTTGCCAAAGAGTAGTGACAAGCCATCTTATAACGAAGGAATAAACTCAAACTAGGCTCCTTCACCAGCTCTCTCACCGCCTTTACATTATCAAGTTCTCCTCTAGATGTAAAGAAAGAACTTTTGATAAAATCTTTAGTAAAATTATATGGCAAACCAAAATACCGTTGGAGATCTTGTGCAAATATCAACATTGTCATTCCAATAACGGAAAGTGAAGGTGTTGGAATTTCACGCCGTATCACTAAATGATAGTCACTCAAAACCTCAGTCACAACACACTGAAGATCATTATTCCATTTATTACGTTCTGTAGCATCTTTCAACGTAGCTACGGACGAAGAAAAAATCCGATTTTTAATTACAGGATGGTTGGAAATTACAACCAATGATGGAATTCTGCAGAGCTCCTGCAATGAATAAACCATATTTGATGAAATATGCAAGGTAAATCTGAAATAAATAAATAAATATATTATATAGGCTATATTATATTATATCTATATATATTATATATATTATATATATATATAATTATATATATATTATATATATATATAAATTATGAATATCTTATATATATATATATATTTATATATATAATATATATATACGTATATAAATATAAATATAATATTTATAATATATATATAATTATATTTATATATATATAATATATATATATTATATATAGTATATATATATATTATTATATATATATTATATATTTATATATATTATATATTATATTATATATTTAATTATATGATTGAGAGTTGGTCCATATATTTGGATTAAAGGTAATGAGAGGGTTTCCCCTTGCGAGAGCGAGGGTTAGAGGGATCTTCCGTTTCGGACTGGCCTGAACGGGTTAAAAAAAAATGCGTCAGATAAGAGTTTTTGTATTATTTAAATTTACGTTTTACGAAAAATGTTTGCACGCCTTATTAGCCATATAGCACTGAGTTGAGGATGGGATCGACCACTCCGTTGAGTCTATTAAGAAAAGCAATACAAGAATTTCACTACCATCTTCATGCTCTTCTTTCCTATCAATGATCAAACCAATCTGGGTTCGGAAACCACGTCAGCGAATTTTCCTTTCTACAATTTCCTTATTGGATGAACCGAAGTAGGGCTTGCTATGGCACGGCTAAGATAATCTAGTGCATTTAATCCATCGCATTGGCTAGGCACAATCATACATTTCAATATTTTCCTTCACCAAGAACACTGCTGTAATAATAGAATATTATATATATATAATATTATATATATATATATATATATATATCTTATATATATATTATATATAACTATTATAATATATTAGTATATATTATATATATTATATTATATATTATATATTCATTTCATTATATACCGCAGTTGAAACTTCGAGGGAAAAAATTGAAATGTATGTATTTGCCTTAGCCAATTGGCAATTAAAGGGCGTCGATTATCTAGGTTGATAGAAACCCTACTTCGTTATCCGCATCATTTGGAAACTGTAACCACTGAGGACTGGTTTTCGAACCCAGATTGGTGGATTCTTCAATTGAATAGAAAGAAGCGATGAGAGAGGGTTGTGAATTTTGTATGTGATAATAATAATTGTGTTGTTGTGT
>JABUQX010036583.1:27500-40461 GCA_015478945.1 Trachelipus rathkii
TGGATTAATATAACTTAGTATGTAAACTGCAGACAGATGCTCATCGATTATTTAAATAAAGAAAACATGCAAGAATATAGCAGATAACTCAGTATCGTAATGTTAATTAATGTATATTTTTGATGTGGTTATAATCAGTTTATATAATATATATATATTATATATATTAATATTATATACATTATTATTATATTATTATAATATATATATTAATATTGTATAATATATAGTATATATATATATTACTTATATTTATATATATGAATATATTATATTGATAAGTAGTATTATATATATAATATATATATTATAATTATATAGGAGAGAGAGAGAGAGAGAGCGATAGAGGAGAGGCCCGAGTAGATAATAAAGTTAGCTGGACGTACGTCACGAATGGGTCATGCAAAGCGATTACTCTAGTTATGTAGTATATATAAATATAATAGAGTAATACATTATAATATATAAGAATATATTAATGATACGATTAATTTAAATCCTATATGTATACTAGTTATATAATATTATATATATTATATAAAATATTATTATGTAGTATCTTGATATATGTGATAAATTATGATAGATATGTTATTAGCGACATATGTATCTTATTTTGAAGAAGGTTCTCTATAGACACGATAAAATCGCAAAGCACCATATAATAAACACATGTTTTTAACTCTTCGTGGTTTTTCTCGAAATAATACACACAGTGATAGAGGATAAAAAAAACTAATTACATTAAAGAAACTTTTTCAGAAAGAATTCACAAAAGATGAAATAATATTTAAAAATTAAATACATAGGCGATAGCAATTATTAATTTTAAGTGATTTTTATTTTTTTTAAAGTAATTTTGCATGCAACGAAGCACTCATGCACGAACAACGCTGCATATCGATCTTAAACGGATTGCAAACAATAATCTTTTGGTGAAGTCTGAATAGAACAAGAAAGGTATATATATATTATGGTCGTATATATTCTAACAAACAAGAATTCCAGCAGCTTCCAATATATCGATACTACTAAATTTACCAATGCTCTTCCCCCGCCCATGAAATCTCGGACCTCCCTTTAAAGGGGATTGTAGGTCCAGATTTCTTTAATAGGAACTTCGGATGATCTAAGCCTAAAGTTTTTTTAACCTTTTTTGTGCATAATCTTCTGGTCATTACATTTAAGCTGGAAGAAGAAGAAGAAGAGAGAAGAAGAAGAAGAAGACAGAAGAAGAAAGAAAGAAAGAAGAAGAAGAAGAAGAAGACGGAAGAAAAGAAGAGAGAAAAGAAGAAGAAGAAGAAGAAGAAGAAGAAGAAGAAGAAGAAGAAGAAGAAGAAGTAAAGAAGAAGAAGAAAGAGAGAAGAAGAAGAAAAGAAAAAGAAGAAGCAGAAGAAGAAGAGAAGAGAGAAGAAGAAGACAGAGAAGAAGAAGAAGAAGAGAGAAGAAAGAAGAAGAAGAAGAAGAATAGAAAGAAGAAGGAATTGAGAAAAGAAGAACCGAAAGCAAGAAGAAGAAGAAAGGAGAAGAAGAGAAGAGAAGAGAAGAATGAAGAGTAAGAAGAAGAAGAGAAGAAGAAGATATATTAGAAGATATGAGAGAAGAACCTAGAGAACGAAGAGAAGAAGAAGAAGAAGAAGAGAAGAAGAGAAGAGAGAAGAAGAAGAAGAAAAGAAGAAGAAGAGAAAAAGAAAAATGAAGAGGTGAAGAAAGAAGAAGCAAAGAAGAAGAAGAAGAAGAAGAAGAAGAAGAAGTTTGCAATATTTTGTGACTATTTTCCGAAAGCTTTTTCTTGTTATGCTGATAACTATCTGATTCTACAGATGTTTTTTTAAATTAGTTTTCTGGAACATTCGAGAACATGTTGAGATATATAACCACTCTTGTAGTTAAAAAGTAAAACCATCATATATTAGTAACATATTTTTCCTAAGATTTAGGTGAGTAATACCAGAACTCTGCGCATAAACGATATTTCGAGTATGTCGCCTCTTTACAGCTTATTTTGGTTGCGGATGTTGAAAAATATTTTTTTTTAAATTACAAAAGAAAATACCTAATTTTGAAGTGTTTGCCAAACTAAAATATGGTATTTAAAATTCCTGGTGTGAAGTAAATAGATGAGAAAGGTCAATAAAAAAATCAGCTAAGACTAACCATCTTGAAGCAAAATTTCACAAAAATAAATTTTATTAATCATATTGAAAATCAGAAACAAATAAAATGGAGTGCGTAGATGATAAATATGGATCATTTCTTGTTAATATAAATAAATATAAATAATACATGAATACTTAATGAAGTAATAAATGATGAATAATATTTGTTGATAACACACTCATTGATCATATATAATAATAATATACAATGAACAATAAGAAGGATAAATTTTGTGGGTGCAAATACACACACAACACCACCCACACATTTGAGAGCACATATATATATATATATAGTATAATATATATATAATTATAAATTTATATATATAATATTATATATATATTATTATATATATATATATTTATTAACTATATTTTTATAGTAAGTATATATTATATTATAGTATATATTAACCAGTATTATATATTATATTATAGTATAAGATATATAGTTATTTTGCACATAAATGAATAGAAACTATATTTTGAGTGGAACATAGATGCACATAATGGATTTGCTGGTCTAGTCTGAGAATTAGAGGTAGATTCAGTTGGTCAATATGAAAAGATTATCGTTTTCTGGTTTTAGTAAGATTTCTTTTTGGCATTTCTTTATGGGCTGAAAGCGCAACGTTTTCGTTGCACGAACCATTAATAAAAAGAAATAGAGGCATTGATTGGGAAATTTCACGTGCCATGTAGGCCCCAACGGAGGCTTGAAGAATTATTATTATATATATTATTAACTTTATGATATATATATTTATATTATAATTTATAATTATAATTAGTATTAATTATATATTTATATATATATATGTATATATAATATATTTATATAATTATTATATATATTATATTATATTATATATCTATATTATATAGTAATATTATATATATATATATATATATATATTTATATTACAATAAGTCCTTTAATAAAACTTGAGCGTTGCATCTTATATGCTAGGAAATGATTAGGTATGCTATTATCAGAATTATTTTACTACAGCTAAGATTGGCCTTCTTGTCATTTTATACGAAAAGCAGAAGATAATTTAAGTTTTCATCCGGTGTTGCGGAGAGTCACGCGGTAAGCAGGCCCGCGGGCGGTCTGCTGCTTGTGGGACGATTCACATGTGAACCCATTTAAGCCCTGCGGGGTTAATTCGTTTAATTAAAAAAAAGAAAGTATCATGGCGTTACCTTTTTGCTCCTACCCAAACTTTTCCGTAGATGACATTCAATTTAAACCTGAAATAAATTTGCCTACGCTTACCGTCTATTTTATACCAAGTGCTTAAGTGTTCATGGTCCCAAAAGAATATAATTTTCAATTTCTTTTTTAGACTATTTATTGCTTGATGATTAATAAAAACCTGCATAGGGTGGTTATATTTCACAATTTTACCAATTCCGATAAAAGTTGAATAAGTTTGTGTTTTTTTTCTGTGTTTCATTTTAAATTTAGGGATCATAAAAATGCATATTTTACCCAAACTTCCAGCTTTCTTCAAGCTTTAATTTTTCTTATTGCTCCTCGTGGTTCTTTTTTAATCTAGAAGGGGTCAGTATAATATATATATTATAGTAAGCTATTATTATATATATCTTATATATATATTATATATTATATAATATATATCATAATATAGATATAATAGTAGTAGTAGTAATATATATTAATATATATATATTATATGATGAATTTTATATATAGAATAATATATAGATCTCGTAAACGAGCCCCCTTGAAAATACAGTGGCAACTGGCGCCAATTATGCTTAAAAAATAATTGATAAATTTCAAATTTCTTTTTTGAATTTTTTTAAAAGTAGATTGTTTTTTAATGAAAATATGTTCGATATTAGAGTGTTGGCAATAGACTAAATGTAAAATATTGTAAATATCCTTTTTTTTCTTTAGATAATTTAGTAATCCCCGAAAAAAAAAAAAACCAATTTTCTTTACTTATCTTATGGTTTAAAATAAGAAAAGAATAATTGTAAATAAAGAAAATTATTGGAAATATAAAAGTATAATAGTTCCTCACTTTCCTTATTTTACTTGATATTGAGACAATTTACGTGTTTGAATGCGGCTAGTCTTTAGTCTTGGTACAATATGGTGGGTGTTATCACAACTGGATCGTGTAGGTAAGGAAAGTGGGTTCACGTGCACTGGACTGAGGTTAAGCTGCTACCGGTTAGTGTTTAGATGGCTTAATATTAAATCGTTATGGTCATTTATACCATAAAATAAAGAGAAATACAAACATCCCAAGGTTATGTAAATTTTACATTCACAGCCCTCTCCGAATTCACCACTTCCCATTAATATAATAGGAAACAAGGGTCTGCCGGAGTAGGCTCCACCGATGAAACGATTTCTTACAAGTTTTTTAACTTTGAGCATAGTGATTTGAAAAAACTTGTTTCTTTCGGTCCCCTAACGGATCGATGTTTCGAATCTGTTAAGGTATGTAGTGGGAATTTTTTTTTACCGAACTGTAACCGTTTTCCCTGAATAAAGATTTTGGTTTTCTTTATCAGATGGTCCAATATTTCAAGTTACTAGAGAGCCAATTCCTCAACCGTTGTGGTTCGTTGGATAGGGGGCGTTTATTCATGAGTTATTGCGAGAGGTAGGAAGAGGCCAAGAGCTGATTTCTTTCTATCATGTCATCCTGGAAATAAAAATCCCCACCTTATCCAGCCATTTTACAACATCCCTACTTTCAAACAAGGAATTTCCTGCACAGGGAGTGCTTTCCTTGGTCCTTCTGTCTGATGTGGTTCTGGGGAGAACTGCTAGAAAGAATGTTCCAGTTCTCCCTCCACCCGATATACTAGGGTCTGGACTTGCAACTTGTTGTTTCTGTTTGGTATGATTATCATTTTGCCCGACATTTTTTTTCATTATTGACAATCTACATTATGTATTGGAAAATCTAAAGTATCTGAAGTAATAAATATAGAGATATTTACAACTAGTGAGAGCGAGCTTTTACAGGTTAGAGTGTTTAGACCCTTAACATTAGCATCAGATTAGGTTATGTTTATATGTATTAGCATATATTTGTGTATATATATATATATACATATATATATAATAGTACTTTTTTTTAATTATTTCATAATATTATATAAATACTATATACTATATATTTATTATGCTATTATACTTATTATAATTATTATAAAGTATATATTACATATATAATTCTTTATATAATATTCATTATTATACCGTATTGGGATAATAAGTATGTATTTGGTAGACTTGAAAGGTGGAATTTATTTATCCAAAGTTATAACCCCCCAATACAATATAGGCTACAGGAAAGCTTATGGTAGCTGGAATCCTGGTAACATTTTAGTGCGGAAATGTAAAAAAAAAAAAAAAACAAAGAAAAAAAAAAATCGTTCAAAACATACGCGTAAATAGGATAATACGAAAACTGTGTGCAGTTTATGGAATTTGGTTATTTTGGTGAAAACTGTAAAAAATAAAAAAAAAAAATTTTGTTAATAATTATAGTATTATGATTTAAGAGAGGGCTATTTCGAGACCCGCACTTCTTATTAAATTTGTGTTCCGTTATTGAATAAAAAAATTAGAAAGTAGATCTTTTTCTCTCTATTAAGATTTAGTTTCTTATATTTTTTTTTGACTAAGAATAAACCCCAAGGGGTTATAGTTGGTATTTTAAGCTATCTTACACCGCAACCAGATCGGCCGGAGTGCTCGGGGTACTCTTGGCTTGAGGCCGCGGAAAAGCTGATGCGGGGTAGTGACATAATTTCGGAAGCACTCTCTGTGAGGAGGATGAGCATCCCCACCGGATAGCTCTCCAGACCGCATTCTTTGGATTAATTTTGTAGTGTCGCGGGGGCTTATGTTTCGTGACCTAATTGTGGATCACCGAGACGTTGTTCCAGTTCTCTCAACTTCTAAGAGGTATGCGCAAAATGCGTCAGCTAAAGCCTTTGTTACCGTAGTGTTCCCGTCGGCTCGAAGCGCCCTAGATTGCCCAAGTGTAATCTCTTAACAGATAAGAATTATATTACTTAATTATACTGTATTTATAATGTTTTATTAATAAGAAGATTATTATTATGATATATATTATATAATAATATTTTTCAAGTACTTAAAATAATATATTTATATTATTATTTATTGTATTGACATATATAGTATGTGGAAACACATTACTGAAATTTAATTGGTACTCAAATTTTTCTTGTCGTGTCAAAGCATTTTGACCTACTAATTTTTTCAGTAGAGTTCATTTTTCGTATTTGTATGGGAGTTGGATTTCATGGCGAAAAATCTGATCCTGAGATTGTGTTTATTTCGGATTTAGATACTTGAGTTAATCGATATTTGGCTTATCGATATATATTACTTTTATATTATATATATATATATATATAATATATATCTATTATATATATCTATGTAGTTTACATAATAAATTTAGATTATAAATCATATAATTATAATACGTTGTATATTATATATATATTGTGATTATATTATATATAATATATAAGTAAGGTGATGATTGTATTCTGTATATAAATGTTCTTAAATCAATGTCCCAAATTTTTTTTTTAAAGAGATTATCCGACAACCATTATAATTTTTACGGAATAAATCGTTGCATATAGATACAATTTTACCATAAAATGTTATTTTTTTGAAATTTTGTGCTATGAGTCTTTAACTTTGGAGATTGTTTATTTTGTTGTTATTTTTTTGTGTGGTGTAACATAATTGTTACGTAGCTAGATTTAAGAAAACGCGGAAGCATTTGGGTATGGTCATTATATATTCATCATGATGCCGCGAACCGATAGTCAGGAGTTTTTCTGGGTGTTCGTCTCGCCTGCAGCTCTCCTAATTTGTGTGTTGTTCTCATAAGGGGAGGATTTGGAGGATTAAGATATCCCCCATCCCCGGTTGGATGGGTCTCATGAACGAGGTGAGACCCGCAAACTTAATAATTTTTCTTGGGCATCGAGTTTCTGAGACAGACAGCGCCATATCACGCGACGACAGCCCCCACCGATTATTTTCCAATACTGTTTCGATGCGTATCAACTTATATACTAAGATTAATGTGAATTGAAAGATTTACTAGTCTCGAACGGCATAACGGCTCTTTGGGTCTTTGGGTGTACGCGGGGGGTTCCGTCCGACCATACCCTCCGGGGTAATATGAACGTCCCCGTCTCCTTTTTTGTCCTTCGATAGGCTCGAGCCTTCTCCTAAATTTATATGGGTTAATATGACATGCCATTTTAGGGGGCTCGTTGATTTTCTTATTTGATTCGGATAAAAGTAGACAGGCTGGTCTCATAAAATTTATACTGAATTCTTATTTTACTTATTTATATAGATCCGTAAACTAAATTACTTATGAACTTTTACTCTGAAGTCGACAGTTGTTAGTCAGATGTCTAGAATAAAGTTACTATAATATATATATATATATATATATATATTATATTAGTATGTGCATATATTTATTTTATGAATATTTAAATAACCGTTAGGAAACTATTAGTTTGCTAATCATAAAAATATATATGTTTGTCATCCTGATATATATATATTAATATATATCTATAAATAGATATATTAAAGTTTATTTTTACTAAATTAAATTACAGCAGTTCATGGATAGTGTTCGTATAATACAACCTTGACGAAACTCGATTTAATATTTTTCCTCCAACTCTAACTATTGAAATTGTTTTTAACATTTCTCATATCTCTTTTGTTTTGCGTAAAGGGGTGAAGAAGTTCTAAAATACAATAGCAGTCAACCAATAGTTTTGTTGAATATTTAATCAAATATACAGATCTTTGTAAACTTTGCGCTGAAACTTACATTTAACAGCATGCGACGCAGATAAAATTTGTATTGTATAAGATCTGTTGCGATTTAATTTTTAGTAATAGTTTATTTATGCTCGTTATTCATAATAATCAGTATTAACTCAAAAATCTAAATCTTATTTTAATATTACAGATAATAAATAGTCATAGGAGTGAATTACCGGATAAAATTCGCTGGACTTAGAGGTTTTTATATTTTGTGCTGTCTGTAGTAAATGTAATTATTATTAAGTTCATATATATATATATATTATGACTGATCACTCCATGACTTATCTAACAAAAAAATGCCAATCAATTATTTTTTTTATTTATTATTTATATTTTTTTTAGCTAAACTATTTTACGCATACTAAAATGTAATTCCTTTTAAGGTGTAGGTATTGTTGCAAGTCTTCCTATTTTGATTTTTTATTTATTTATTGTTTTTTATTATTTTTTTTTTTACACTTTTTTATTTTTTTTTTAGGAATTGTGTTCACACACTTCCCTAACTAAAATGGACCAGCATTTCCGCAATGTATTCCTTTTCTCTGTAGCTATTTGTAGTTTTTGAGATATGATATAATAAAATAATATCTATTTTTTTTAATGAAATATCAAGGTATAAGCATGCGCATGGCTGTTTTTGGACGTTAGTGCGGCTTGTATATTTTAGTATAAATTTCGCATTTAATTTTCCGCCTGATAAATTCGATCATTTTGCTTGCGTTAGTGGTTTGTTGTTTTCAGACATAGTCATATGGCGGCATGTAGATCGATAATTTTGTTCTTATACATTCGAATTTTGGTACTGCCGCCGGTGACTGTTTTTTTCATTGCAATAATAGCGCGGTGATTGTTTTTTCGACATAGTCCTAAGTCGCAAGGGTTTATTTTTCGAACATAGGTCTGTGCGCATCGGTTATTTTTCGACATTACGTCCTAGACTTGTGGCATTTGTGTTTTTTGCATACTATCCGCGGTGTTTTTTTTTCGAAGTCATGCGGCAGCTGTGTTATATGTTTTGCGACTAGCTCTTGTCGCCCGGTGATTGTTTCGACATTATCTATCGCGCTAGTGTTCTGTTATCATCTCGACTAAGTTTGAATGCGAGTAGAATTGTTTTTTCGACATAGATTTTTCGATATAGATAGTATGCAACGGTTGATTGTTTTCCGAACTAGTGTGCGCGCCAGTGTTGTTTTCAACATAGTTAATGAAAACTTTAATATATCATCACAACAAGTAGTTTTCTATGCGCCAGAGTTTATTTTTCGACATAGTCTATGCGCATGGTTTATTTTTTCCGACATAGTCTATGCGCAGTGTTATTTTTCGACATAGTCTATGCGCATGGTTTATTTTTCAACATAGTTCTATGCGCAGTGCTTGTTTTTGACATACATAGTCTATGCGCAGGGTTTATTTTTTCGACATAGTCTATGCGCAGCAGTGTGTTTTTTTCGACATAGTCTATGCACAGTGTTTGTTTTCTGAATAGTTCTTAATGCGCAGCTTTTGGGTTTTCTCCGGTACATAGTCCTATGTGCCAGTGTTTATTTTTTCGAACATAGTCCTAATTGCGCGGTGTTTATTTTTCGACATAAGTCTATGTACAGTGGTTGGTTTTCGACAGTAGTTATGTCGCACATTCCTGAGTAAGGACTCTGCTTATGTGTATTATTTCTCTTGTCGTTCCATTCTTGGTTGCGGATTGGTTCTTTGTTATACTGTAGCATATAGTACAGGTCATTCAGGTGGGACTTGGATTGATATAGAGCCTGCTGATTTTCAAGACGCTAATCGCCTACATTTTTTTAGGGGAGGTGAAATTATCTAGCCTCAAGTCCAGCTTCATTAAGACTTGGGGTCTCTTAGTTAAAGGGGAACACTTTAGAAGAACTTACTCTCTAGGTTGTAACACTTTTCACTATAGGAAGAGAGGTTAAGAGGATCTCACTTATTTAATGATCGAGTTTTTTGGGATTCTTGTACTGACAATGTGTCAACAGCCAGTGTGAAATTGCTGTCCAAAAAGCAACCAATTTAAAACGATATTAAGAGACTGTATATGCTAAAATTAACCAAGCTATACTTGACGAAGAACTTACAGCCACTGATACCTACATGATTTAAGAGTGAAAAAAGATTTGACTACTTCATGAAACTATTAAAGCTAGTGTTGTGACAAGAAGAAATATGGCCCTAGATTAGTCAATCTCAAAGGAGAATTCAAGACGAAGATTCACGCATATGACAATAAAAATTACTTTTTTATGAAGTGAAGAATTTCTCATTGGGAGCATAAGACAAGCATTTTTCGGCTTTTTTCTCTTTCAATCTTTCAATGTAAATCTTGAGATAAGATATTGTATGAACAATATCCGGGGGTTAGCCCCAATTAGGGAAAAATCACTTGAAGGGATTCTCTGAAGGACATTGGGAAGTTTTGTCAGGATGTCAATATTGCTGCATATTGACATTCTAAAAATCCTTTAACAATATTATACAAATATTATCTGAAAACATATATAACATTGACTCTATTTTAACAAGAGATAAATTCGCTCCGCCTCTTTTGACGGAAGAACAGTTGGACCCTGTCGGCTCTTTCATTTTTAGGTTCGTGCTAATTGAAGGACTTAAGGACTTGGAGTTGACTTTTTTCAAGAGGATGTCATCGGTTTGGTTGCAAGTTAATAGTAAGTCAATCGTGGTTGATACTTCCTATTTTCATTTTGAGAGAGTGAAGCTGGTCTACGAAGGAACATACCCTTCCAATCACCCATATTCAGAGTATGAACATCATCAATCATGGGTCATATTGGAAAATTCGAAATCACAAATTTACACAATCTCCCGTTCTGGTTCTTCTTCTGTTCTTGCTTTGATTATCAAAGAGAGAAACAGAAATATTGAAAGGTTTTGCCTCTGTCGATCTGAAGAGTATCTTTCAATAATCTAAGGTGAGTAGGTGTGCAATAAACCAGAAACTCTCACATCTTCGTCAAGTATATCAACGCAGTTTCTGAAATTGAAATGTAAGTTGTGCAGTGGGGCATTGTCCCATTTCAGAATGCACAGTTTTATGAATTCCTAAGGCAAAAAGAGGACAGTTGTGCTTTGTGCTTTAAAGCTGTCGCAACAGTGTTCAGTGCAACATTGGAGGATACGAGTGGTCAAAAACATCACCTTAAGTAACTCACTTTTCGCTTTAATTGCAGATAGAAAGCATCTCTCACAGCTTTTGTCCATCTGAAATTCATACTCAACATCGGAACAACAGTCGAAAAGAAAGAAAGTAATTCTGGTATTAGCAACAATTTGTGTATCAATACCGGACAGCTCATGGCTGCCTCTACCAAATCTTACCTACATCGACCATTACAGTAAGACACAAGAATAAGTCTGTGCCTGTTTGTTCATTGATCGACTTAGGTTCACAGAGAACCTATGCTAGTCCAAGATTGCTCAATAAATTCGACATCAATTGTGAGCAATTACCCAAAATTGACAATCCCATCAAAACCTTCATCGGAGAGCAGGTTCGTTCCTCTTATTTGGTTTATTTGGATCTCAACTGTTGTTGTGATTCATTTATATCAACTCCTGTTCTTGTAGACCCTTCTTTAGATGTGGGTTTTACTGTTAATTTACTGGCATCTGCTATTTGTAGAATTTCGTCAAAATACAAAGATAGGATAATGCAATTGTAGGTCTTTATGGGGAGTCAGTGAAATAACATCGACTTTTGCTTGGCACTGAGTCGACTGCTCTTTGTCATGAGGCTTCCAAGATGGTAGAATGTTTGAGGAAGTGGGCTATTTCAATTGTTTTCGGTTTAGTTTTTCGGTCCTGTGGAATTCCTTTCTACCTCCACATAAAAAGACTTTCTGTACAGAAAGCAGTCTGTTAACTCATCACGAGAACATGACGAGGAAAATTCATGACTAACAATGTCTGTCTCTTTATTGCCCAACCAATTTGTCAACGCTTCTTAAACCCTCGTAAACTAAATCCAAGATCCCCATCCTTCCTACCCTGATGTCATCGATCTTTCCTCGAATCAAAAAGGATACTGAACTTGGTCTGGAGCATCTGTACAGTCTGGAGTCCATGGGATTTCAGGAAGAAAAGATTATGTACTTTAACCAGAATAACGATTTATATACTAAATTAAGACAACTCCTTCATTTTTTAATGCGATGAAAGTACACATCGAAATCCCTTGGTTCAGGATTTTGCTGGCATTCAAGTTCCATCCAACTATAATGTTGTTTAAGTACACTAAAAGACAGTTCCAAGTTCGTTCTCACATAGGGACTCGACAAAGCATACAGTGATGTCTTTAAAGAGCAGCTGAAAAACGGCATTATTGAAATCATCAAAGTATCTCCGAAGGACTTCCATAAATATGTATGGTTGCCCACGCAGGCCTGTATAAGAATGACTGATAGGAATGGTAATCGGAACGTAGATAAGAACATGTTAATTAACTTGCATAGTCTTCGTGACAAAGGAGCTGCACTTTCGGTAACAAGCTTGTTATCCAGGGTATAGGATTGTTTGTTCACGCTTGCTTCGTTCTTCTTTTAGCTTTTAGGTAGAACCAATAAATATGTGGTTGTTGCGGGACATTTCTAAAGCTTTCGCTTAAGAATCTAATCTCGACAAGCAAGAAAGTGGACCGTAACTACAGTTTTGTTTCTTAGTCTGGAAGAAGATGGCAGGCTTGTTATGGCGTATCGGTAGCACCATACATTTATTTCGGTGCGTTCCGAGTCCTAGCTTGGGAGCTGTTATTACGACGACAACATTCAGAAATTAGCTATTCCTTCAAGTTTAGGTCTCTGTGTTGGCGTTTTTTGTCGTCTGTGAGTAATTCTTTATTGTAACGATAATTTTA
>JABUQX010036584.1:0-15000 GCA_015478945.1 Trachelipus rathkii
TGATTCAACGGGTCTAAACCTGGGGAGAGGTTCAACAAGTATGTAATGAAACTATATCTACTTGTCGCTTCTTGATTCAACAAATAAAAAATTCTCAATTTTTTATTCAACTTAAAAATTTTAATCTCGTGTAGATTTAACATAGCAGCCTTCATAGCACACACTCAGTTCATACGTCGAGGTGTAGCTATATCCGGAACATGTCGATGTAAGAGAATTACAAGAACGTTTCAGGGTTCCTTTTCGTGGATTAAAAGACAAAGAAACCAGAGTCTTTCAAACTTCAGGATATTCCAGGTTGGAGTCAGTTCTAAGGTAATAATATAAAATCATATTCTACTCACACAGCTTAATCAATCTGACGAAAAACCCCACAATTTATAATAACCAACCACACGAATTAACATACCTCTAATCTCACCCATCACAAAACGCGTAGTCCTCACACACACTACATACACACATACATATTAAGTTATAAACATTTAAAGCATAAACCACTAGTCGTCACAGTAAGTCAACAACATCACAACTACACACACTAATCAACATATAACATTATTTTAAACATATATTCTAAAACATCATGCCTAATCCTAGAATCATAGATCAATAACGCTGAGAAAACGGGTAAAACAGATTCGAAAAAAGGAAACTTCATTTTCAAATTCTTTGATTTTCTCTCTCTCTCCCTCCTTCTCTCTTATATCTTCGTCGTTCTTTAGGTTCTCTCTCTCACTCACTTCCATCTCCATTTCTCTCTCTCTCACGGTCTTGTATGATCGAATCGGTGGTCCTCTCTCTGTCGGTCTCTCCGTGTCCTCTCATGCTTCTCTCTCTCTTCGGCTCTAATCTATCTTTTCTATTATCTAGTCTATCTAACTGTGTGATAGTTATAATACACAACGTGTATAGAAATATAGAAATAAGAAGATTTTTTTAAATAAAACGAAATTATTACTTGAAAGACAAAAAAGTCCAAAATTAATAAAGTTGACTGGTGTCAAAATATACATTGAAATCTTAATAATTTATAATTAAGTTAATTATAATTATATTATAAATTATGAATTAAGATATTTTGCAATAGTTTATGATTTATAAAGTTAATTATGTTTAATTATTTTGTATTATTATTTATAATTATTATTATTTGTTATTATTCATTATTATTGATTAATTGTCCTTGTGTTTCGAATTTTATTCGAATTATTATTTATTTTTATATAACTTATTATTTATTTATATTTTGATTGTCGTTTTTAGGAAAACATTCAATAACTGAAACCCGTTATATTAATTATATTATATTGTATTATATTATATTAATAGGTTATATTTATATTTATAGTAATATTATATTATATTAATTTATAGGTTTATATCAAAGTGTAATTATTTGTTTATATTAATATTATATTTATACTTATATTATATTATATTTAGATTGATTATAGTTGAATGCACTTTATATTCATTGGATTTCATCTACAAAATCTTTTGATGCAATATTATATTATATTATTATTATATTCAATATTATAGTTATATTATGTGCGGGTATATATCATTTATATTTTATATATATATATTCATATTTATATTAATAATTTAAATACTTATAATTTATTTATTATAGTTAAGCACTTCATATTAATTGGATCCTAATACCAATCTTGTTGATACTATTATTAGATTGTCATCGATAATACTCACTTTAGAAAATGTAATAAATGAAGGAATAAAGGGAAACACACGCTGTATTCAATGGTTTTTAAAACCATATCCTATCAGTGATGAATTCTTAGTAGTTGTGTAAAATTAGGTGAATTTTAATCATGTTTCGTTGAACCTACTAACAAACAACTTGAAGGTTGTTTCCCAGGATCTATCTTCTGGTACATTATTATTTTACATTATACATACCAAATGATATACTTCTAATTTTTTCCCAAGATTACCACGACTCTTTCATGGTGTCATTTGCTGATCATATACAATATTAGTAGAAGATAAACATTCCGGAACTATCATCTTAAATAGGCAGCATACATCTTAGATCATATCTCTCATTAAGCTCCACAGGCATATATAGATTTCTCAATGAACTTTCTACAGATCTGGTAAAAAACGTTCATACACATAATTAAGCAATAAAACTATACTGCTGATAATTCAGACATTAAAAACTAAATTAAAGGAGTTGACTTGAAAGAGTCACCGATGTGTTAAAAAGCTTGGATAACCATAGATTTAATATTTACAGGTTCACGTTTTATCAACCAGCTATGTCGATACATTCCAGCACCTTCGTACAGACTATCCTTGTCATAGCATAACCCTTATTCAATTGTGTTATTATTATATTTTAAGAACATAACACTATGCACAATTGATTACATCCAAACATGTTTATCATATTGTCTTTTCCAGTCAATGGCATTATGGTAGCAAATTCTAGGCTGGATAACCTTAGATACATTTTTTTGAGGATCAAAACTGCTGATTCATCTTGCCCAATCTGTTTTAAAAGCCCCACTAAATAACTTCGTATTTACTAACATATCAACAGTGTTGTACGCTTTTACTTTTAATACCAACTTTAAATAATAGGGAAGCCAATGGATGATAGCTCGATTTCATCCTCTGCCACTCTTAATTATCGACTTCCCAAAATTCATAAGACAATGTATCCGATTTAGACCAATTTTATCAGCATGTTCATCGCACCACCATTAAATTAACTAAATATCGGTCCTCGTCTACTTTATTTCATTGGCGTCGGCAGTGGGCTATGGGGGGGTCTCACTGCCTGTTGCCCTCCCCTAAGGAAGTTTTTACTCTTATTATGATATCTTACTTGCGGAATTTTTGTTTTATTGATCCAAAAACAGTAAAGTAGTGTAGCCGTTGAAGTATCGTGTTTTTAGACATATATATATGTTTAATATATATGTTATAATATCTATATAGTATTTATATATTATAGTATATATATGTATACTATATATATGCAATATATGATAATATATATTATGTTAAGATATGTATTAGTATTGTAATGATATATATATATTAGTATTATATATTTATATTTATATATATATTATATATTATATTATTATATTTATAGGTTTATATTTATTCGAGTTCATATTATTCGTATATACTGTCTTAGTTATATAGTTATATAGTTATTATATTATATTATATATTATATATTATAGGTTAATTATATATGAACTGAAATTAGTATATAGTATATTATTATAGTTATATTATGTTTATATTAGTACGGCGAGTATCATGGCGATCATGTTTTCTCAGCATTTCTCTTTGCCTCGTATATCGTAGTCTTCTCACTCATCTTTTTCAGTATGCTGCTTATTTTATTTTGTTATGATATGTACTTTGTTGTAATTTCGATCTTTTCTTATGCTTTTTTTAATTTTTGATATGTAGACGCAATGATTGCTTTTTTCATTTAACAACCGCAAAGGGTTGCTAGTACTTTCTTTTATTAAGTGTTCGAACTTCATATCGTCAGCTTTTCAAATTATCACTTTCCGTGCGCCACCTACTAGCTATTTTCAACACGCGCCTCAAGTATAGAATTTACTAGTTCAATTCCATTTCAGACATGGAGATATTAGGAGATTTCCCTTGTACGTACTTAATACTACTCTTATTAATATTAATAAATTTGATTTTACTTCTTAAAAGTAGAATTTTATATGACATTGATCTTACTTGTCCATAATGAGGTTAGCTTCTTTTTAAAAAAAAAACTATTTTTCATTACAACACAGAAATTAGTGGTTTCAACATAGTGGGTTTGCTTATATTTTAATTTTTCCTGTTAAGGATGGATGACAAATTTCGCTCGTTGCTACGCCCACTTTCACCCCCTATCTAAAAATGGACATTAAATTCGGAATTAATCAGCCGATTCTTTTTCACATAATAATAAAAAGACTGTAGCTTTTTTTTGGGCCTCTAAAACTGTTGTTTTTCCGGGTTTTTTCTGTATCTGTACGTCCATCATTCTTTCCAATTTCAATTTTTCAAAAACCCCGATGGATTTTTAACACTTTTCGAAACTCCTCCTACTTCAACTTTTCTCGAAAGACTTCAATACTTGAAATATTAATTAGATGGTCCATATACAGTACAAAAGTCAAACCAGAATTCTTTTTTGATTTTTTGAAGTTTGTGCTCGAGCGGTTGTCCAATTTCCCAAACCACTTGTTTTTTTAGGATTTTGAATGAAAAAATTGTGATAATTTTTTTCTTGTCAGGCGAAAGTGAATGTCAAATTTTCATAAGTCCTGGTGAAGGGTGCTACTATTGCCATATTTTTTACTTAGATATTTCTTTGTATATGCAATAGCTGCCACATTTGTTCTGTGGAACAAATTTAAAAGAAAAACAAAATTTCGTGGAAATTTTTTAAAAAATTTTATTTTTTTAAGTCTACAAATGAAATTTTCTAAGTAAAAAAAGGTGTCTCTCGTCCCGACTATGACAAGCTGAAATTTGATGTGACGATAAGTTCTAGAGTAAAAAATATCAATTATTTCAACTTTTTCAAAAAAATTTAATGTGTTCAATAAAGAGTGAAATATTGAGATCTTTTTTTTTCTACTTATCCGATTCAACATCAAATTTTATCATAACAATCGGCGAGATACCACCTTTTTCTCAAAAAGTTTTATATTTAATGACAAAAGAAAAGTTATTTAAAAAAATTTCCCAAAGTTGTTCTTTAGAAAATTTGTTCCAGGAACACAACCAACACTGAATGCATATAACAACCTATAATATTATTAGTAAATAAATGTGCCTCTCCCCCGACTACAATCCTGAGAAAATTTTCATCCACTTCGCACTAACAGGGAAAAAAATTATTGCACATTTTTCATTTCATAAATAAAAAAAAACAGTGGGGTTTGAGAATTGGAACAACGCAAGCACAAAACAGCACAAAAAATCAAAAATATTCTTAATATTGTGTGAATTCATTTTGTTAGCTGAGTGTTCGGACCCCATATATGCATTATTTCAACGTTTGAATGTCATATTTGAGAATAGGTGGTAGAGGATTTTCGAACATAATGTCAAAAACTTTGGTTTTGAATAGATTGCATTATATTATTTTTTGATAAGAATTTGACTTTACAGACAACAATCGAAATATACTTATTCCTGGATTAATCAAACGTTTTTAGAAACCAATAAAAATGCTTAACAGTTTTGGTGTATATATTTTTTAATGGGTCAAAGATTAATCGCTGATAATTCCGACATTTTTATTGTCTCCCATTTTTTACGGTGATTTATTGGGCGTAATGCACGAGCTCAGATATTTGAGCCGGTAACATATTTATTTAAGCCCTATGACCATATGTGCAGAGATTTAAAATAGCAGAACGCATATATATAATATAATTAATAAGTAGTATTATATTATATATATATATATATATATATATATATATATATATATATATATATTATATATAATAATATATGATATATGTATATTATATTTAGTATTTAATAATATATTTTATCCGTTAATATATAAGAAGGGTATGTAATATTATAATATATTATTATGAGTAGTATATATTATATATATGAGTATATATATTATATATCTATTATATATATATTATATATATAGTATATATAATATTGTATTTATTTAATTATATTATTATTATATAATTATAATTTATTTATAGTTATTATCGTTTTTTGCTATGAAGTTATAGTTTGAAAGGAAGGAATCTAGGATAAAAAATTGTGAAATGTAAGCGCGTGAAGTAACGAAGAAGGACTACCTTGTCAAGTCAACCTAAGACTATACAAGAGGTAGATTTTCCCTTCTACTGGTGCGCCGATATCTTGATGTACTTTACGAGAAGAATCTCGCACACCCAGGGCCCTAGCAAACCATTCATACTAAGATCAAGATAATGTTTCCAGTATTGTCTGGCAGCTTAGCCGCTTTTCAGGTTAAGAGTTGAACAGCTCTACGATTAATTATGACTGATTGGTAGATTACGTTGATCATTCCATTCTATTGACTATCGATATGAAAACAATGAAACGTTACGGAAAAGGCCGTTAGATCCACGTGTATAAAACTATAAATTTTTTTGGAAGTCCCTCCCCACTTAAAGAGAAAATTCAATTATGAAGGTTGAAGACATATTCACCTTGGCTGCCTAAAGCGGAGTCCATTATTGCAAGTTATTTTGTATTTGTTATTTCTATAGAAGAAAAATGACAAATGTTTTGCACAACACAATCTAGAGGGGTCCTAGCGGCTCTTTTAATAACATACAGTACCTTTTCACTGTAAATAAAGATGTTTGTGCGGTTTGTAAGGGACATAAAAACACAGAGTGGGATAAAACTGCTGTTGAAGCTGCAAGATTGTTCTACAGGGACCTTGCCGATAGACATCCAAAATAACCAACATTCTAAGAATAAAAAATATTATCTCTCAATAATTTCATGTGTAACATTTACTGTACGCGGCGATTTACATGCTTTCGGGTACAATGTCATCAATGATGAAGGACGGGTGTTTGCATCTAGTAGGTGTTGTGCTGTCTTCACGAAATTATGATTTCGTCCGGATGTAGTCAGGTCATGGTCATAATAACTACTTTAAAGATGACGAAAATAATGCCACTTTAATAACCAATCGTTCAGTTCAGTCATGAATGAGATAATCTTCATCTATGCTGGTTATTCTATATAAGGACTAAGGCATTGCGTTAATTATAGTAAAAGAATTCGTGTCGCGTATAGTATTACTAGCTAGATGTATAACCACTTGATTGATGTTCTGATTTGATTGGTAACAATTATCTTCATTAGGTGCTGCTACTGTTTTTGGTCAATCAGAGTTCCTATTAGAAGTCCACAATAGCGGAATTTTATTTGCTTTGGCTAGATCTGCAAAGCTGCTTGTCCGGCATAAAACCCATGTTCTGAATAGCGCATTTGACGATTTTGTCACGATTCTACTTGCTGGAAGAACTTGGAATCGTCCAAAATTGCGTTGGCTGTGTGGTTTTGGTTGTTGTTCTACGATTGGATTCATTGTGCTCGAAAGAAGGAGGTGTCTCGAAAGGCTAATATTTGTGGAAAAAGAAGAAAAATTTTCATATAAAACGTTTCTTCATTGCTTCTTCACACAATACGAAAATCTGTAACGTGAGTAAATGAGTTCTGAATATCAATACTGAGAAATCCGCATATACTCTGTGGACTACTAATGATGTTGTATTAAGGGCTACTTTAATATGTTTTTTTTTTTTCGTGCGAAATGGATGAACCTTGATAGAAGAAAATTTTAAGATGTTAGACATCCCAAGCCTATCTCAGACCAGATGGTCTGAACAACACAAGTGCGTCAGAGTGTTTAAGGAGCACTTTGTACGTATGATGCAAGGCATTAGAAAACCTTTCCATTGAAGGAAATTAACCGCCACAAGAAAAAGCCATTTTCAGTTGATTCAGCGGCCAAAAAATGTAAGTCGTCATTCATCATAGTTATGATATTGATCGCGAAGTACTTTCTGGTGATGTTAGAGCCAGTTTGTAAATGCCTCTCGCGATTTCGAAAACCTTGGATTATTGAAAAACCTCGCAGCAAATTTCAAACAATTGTGGGAATGGTTTAGGAGCTATCGAAACATGAAGATAAAAAATCACAGATGAAGTGTTAAAAAGAGCCTAATTCAAATCGCCGGAGCAACTGGGGCTTAGATTCTGAATTTATATCACAGATTTTTTTTGGTAGAAATGCAGCAGCACCGCAGCAACCTATCCAGCAACAAATCCACGGAGTTCTGGAGAAGGAATCCCTTACAACTTCCGTATCCTGGATCTATAGCTCTTTCTTTGGTAATTATCGGGTTTTCTGCTGAAAATACACTTGCTTATTCATTGAACATATCTACATTTTTCCCACATGCTACTCATAAAAACCGATGAGTTAGTTGAGTTAAAGAAAAAGACAGCTACATTTTATAGTTTTTACCACCACTTACAGAAGGCATAGAAAAAAAAAGTTAGAATTGGGTACAAAATTTGGAAGACATGAAACTGAGAAGTGAAGAACTAAAAGATCTTGTTGTCTCCCAGTCTTAGAAAAGGAGTACCCTGAACCCTTTCCTTTCCCGTCGACGGCGAAAAGTTACTATTCGCCCAGCCAAACTAGCACGCCCAGGACAAGTTAGAACACTTCTTTTTCAGTAATCTGCGAAAAGATCAAGACTTGGTGCAAAAGAAGTAAAAATTAGAAAGACGACAGGTTAAAATCGACTGGCTTTATGATGAGTGGTAACACAGAAATTTGTTTGACAATTATGACTTATTTTATTCATAACAGTAGTTGATAAATTCTGGCGTTAACACATATGGAAATTATCTTTAATTCAAATTTTTGCACACTGCTTCTATATTGTGAATTTTCACCCATTATTGCATATAGTATTTGATATTCTTATAATCTATGTTTTAATAAAATTAAGGTTTTTTAAAATATTAAATCCACTTTAATTATCCATACAATTACCATAATGTTTTAAATCACTTCCTATTATATTATATATATATATATATTATATATATATAGATATATATATATAATATATTATATAATATACTATATATATATATTATATTATATATTATCATATACTACTAATCTCTATAAAACTTAAGCTGCCCCCCCCCAAGCTTGGAAGCTGGCGACGGCCCAATGATTTTCTTTCCCATGTGTTGCGCATTAGTTCCCTCAATAGAACATCTAAATTAATCCTTTTAACTCTTCTTACATAAATAGCGCGTACTGTAATCATAAGGAACAAAAACTCCTTAATTTCTCTACCGTTCTTTGCTTTCATTTACAAATTTTTTATGCTAAACGACTGTGACGCAGCATACGTCGGGCGCACCCGGTCCGGCCAGCGCCATGTCAGGAAATCGATGAACACCAGAGGTCATTTCGCACCCACACTAGAATTCTTTGCCACTGAAGTCCCTGTTGCTTATTCCGTCTATATAACGTGACAAATGCTCACATCCTCGCAGGTGCCGCGCGATCAGTCTTTAATTTAATGCAAATTTCTTTAAACTATCACAAACCAGTTTACCAACCAGCAACTTGCACATTTTTGAATCCCAATACATTGCCAACATTAAACCTTCTCGTCAATGCGACAGTGGTGCTCTTTAAAGTTGCAGCTGCTTTGATTCTTGATTTGTCTTCAGAAGGTTTTTCCCCGATGTTAATTAATGCTGGCTTTTTTGTGTTGCTTTTAGCCCCTAGCTGTAATTATTTTGCTGAGTGTTTTATCCTGAATTAGTCATTTGCACCTCTTAAATTTAAATGAGTTTCCCTTTAATAAACTAAAATTTATTAAAAATTTTTAATTTACTTTGAAATACTTTTAAGTCTGCTGTTGGTCCTGAGGAATTGTGGTATTTGTCATTGCTTTTTATTAGAGTATATTTAATATGATATGTTAATGTTGTATTCATGTAAGAGGAACTGGCGTTGTTTAATTACTATATAACTATTATTATTGTTTTTATATTTTCTAATTTTTCGATTTTTTTGTTTTCTGTTCTCTCCATATCAATCAGATTTATATAAAATTTGTTAATCCTGATTACGGAAACTGATGTATTCGGTAAACGTTGTTAATTTTGTGCCATTAAAGTTTTTTTCCAATGCGCTGTCTTGAGCCTTCGTCTGCTTTTATTTCTCAAATTATCCAGATAACCGCTGCTTATTAGAAAACTGACTGACTAAAATTTAATTTAAAAGCTTAGAAATAGTATATAGTAATATTATAGTAGTAATATATAGTACAGCATCTCTCTCTATGATATATATATATTTATACTATATTATAATATACGTATATATTTATATACTGTATTGAATCATATATATATTATATAGTTAATATATATCAATACATATATGTAATATAATATATATATATATATATATATACTATATATAACTATTATATATATTATTATAGTATATAACTATATTATATATAATATAATATATTATATTTATAATACTAGACATAATACAAGTGATATTTTTCCTATTTTTGGTCAATACACCTTACCCTCTACAGGTGTCATTTCCAGTGCCCATGTTCTTGATGTTTTGAATAATTTTTTCATGGAAGATGTCTAAATTGCTTGATGAAGTTATTATGTCATAGTCGTACTCCCTACAGATATTTAAATTTAAAAACAATTAAAATGAACGAATTATAATTCTCAAATAATAAAGATGCTTTAGTTACAGTTGAAATATGCAGGAGATATATTTTTATATTATTATTTAGGTGTGGAAGGAAAATAAAATGTGTTTTGTTTCCATTATAATAAATACTTGGTATTTCATTTAATTTATATATCTCCCTACTTCTCTTTAAATATAGTGGTTTAAATTGTTTATAAATCATGTTTTTTGAAGGGGTAGTATCTGTGGTAGTGCTCATTTAAAGAAAAATAACGTTATTACTATATATTATTCATATGAGTATCATAGTAATATATATAGTATATAAGTATATATATATAATATAATATATACTATATATAATATATATATATATATATAATATATATACATATTATATATATATATATATATTTATACTATTATATCTTATATATATATATATATTAAATATATTATTATATCTATAAATAGCAACGGTAAATCTTAGAGTAGATATTTATTTTTTTTTTGCATATTAAAATCTGTTATTTTTGATTTTTGTATCAGATAAAATATTCAACGTTAAATAGTTTTTGCCCTTAAAAAAATTTTAATCCCACAAAAAAGTCGAGCGTAACGGTCATGCCCAAGCGTGTACCTCTCGACTCAAACGATAAGTCTAAAAAGATTACCTCGAAGTAAACCCTATGAAAGCAGTGCTCTATTTCAATAGAATAAAGACCCGCTATGGCAGGAACAGATACTCAGCCACACATCCCGCATAACACTCGGTCCAAGTAACCCTAAGCAGACCGCATGGAAGAGACCCTTAGACACCGGAAAAGTATAATTTGTATAGATGCAAATACTGCAATTAAACCGCAGTTCAATTTGTATAGTATAATTTGTATAGATGCAAATTCTGCAATTAAACCGCAGTTCAATTTGTAAAGGTAAAATAACTTCCTTGGAGTGATCTTCATCTTACACAAGATTAGAATCCCGGTCCCTTCGCGAACGGTAAAAAAAAATGCATCAAGCCGTTGCTTACCACCGATCCAAACTGATACGTAGCTTAAAAAAGATTACACGACTTAAACCTATAAAAGAGTCCTTATTCCTATTTAATAGAACACTCTTTCATAGGTTTAAGTCGCGTATCTTTTTTACAATCAACTTACATACTCATGTCTGTTTTCATATCCAATTCTTACTTGTGACACTTATGTAACTACATTTACTTTATGATCTATACCCTGGCTGTGACATGGAAATATAACGGTGTTAATTGGCTTATTTACAATGTTTTTCATTGTTAATTTTTAAATCCTTTAAAATGGGTGGGTTGGTGACCGTTTCATTTTCTCAATCAAATATGTTTAAATAATCATCTACATTAAAAGTTTAGTGCTTTAGTCAGTTCAAAAACCCTTGCATTGGAACTCCTTGGTCTTGGTCAAATAATTTACTGAACATAGAAATCTCTTATCTATTTTCTTGTGCCCGCTAGCACTGTAAGTAATACATTCTGAGGATGAGCAAAGTACAAGTTGTTTTTGTCCAAGATTTTAAGTTGGCACATTAGGAACCAAAAATTACGTGCAGCATCAGTTACCATTGAATGTGACTTTATCCTAAACCACACTGGTGCGTAAACTTTCACTATTATCTTTACTTAATTTTGAAGATTTTTGCTTGGAAGCTTTGTGGAGAGGTATAACCGTGAGATTCTGTTTAGCCATCTGGCATGTCGAAGAGTCCTTATGGATTTCTTGGCCAATGATAGCGATAAATTCCCTGATTTTATACTAGCACACATTTCATACAAATATTTTTGGTCAGTGCTAATTTGCTTAGTGATGTCTTCGGATCTCAAGGTTGCTATTTACAAGTTCAAAATCAACTATCTCCAGCTTATTTACATCTTCAATTTTATTTCCAATGATCCCTTAAAAGTTTTTGGGCCCGTTATTTGTTTTCAGTGGCCTCGAATATGTGTTTGAATGGAAATTCATTTGAATGTAAGAAACAAATTAATTACTGTGTCGAAATAAATCTATTCTTCCACAAAATCAATGTTTAATCAAGCGTAGTTTGAAGGGACAAAAAATTCTACGGATCGAGTACTTCTACTGCTTCTGCTACAACCTCCACCTCTGCCTAGACTGACTTACAATAGATTCTAAATTTAACCTTTCCAATTTTTTGCGTCCTTCTTGCACCTATTACTGCTTTATCAATTGTCCCATGCTGATTTTTCCTTTTCTTGTCCTACGAAAGATTCCCAATTCAATAATAAGTATTCTAATTTTGCATCTACAATCGTTTCTTTCTTTTTTTTATCGTAACAGTTGCATGTGTAAATGTCAATCAAACATCTTATCAAATGATTCTACTTCCCTGTCAAACTAATCTTTGCATCTGTTTTATGGGATCTTATTTACTTTTGAAGCTGATTCTATAAGTCTTTGAACTCTTAAATATATTCTACCAAGTGTTATGATTGAAATGGAAAATTTCCCCAGATAGATTTAAAGTCCCTAGCAGCAATTCTATATACATTTTTAGCGGTTACCTAACCTTTCAAAATTAATTCCTCTCTATTCAGAACAAATAGATAATGCCTAAAAATATATGTTTCAGAAAGAATCATCAAAGGTGGAAATTCACTTGAATATTCAAATATTGAATTGTAAGTTTTACTTCTAGTACACAGTATTAATACAATTAATTTTAAATATACTATTTGCATAAATAATATATATATATATATATATATATATATATATATATATATAATATATATATATATATATATATATCATATATATATACTATATATATATTATATATATATATATTATATACTATGCACTAAAAACCAAACACTAAATAGCATAAAAATTATCAAAAGGAATCAAATGCACGAGAAAATGGTTTCTGAATATGATGTTAGCTGCTTTCAGCATCCCCTGTATGTAGTAGTATGTATGTCATGTATGTATGTCTGTATGTATGTATGTATGGTATGTACTGATATGTCATGTATGTAATGCTAATGTATGTCATGTATGTGTGAGAAAGTGTTTGAATATCGTTGTATGCCTTACCACTGTAAAACAGGAGATTGAAAGTAAACTTACATAGTCCGCGGCACTTTGAGGTTGACTTTAAAATCGAGAATAAGGTAAAATAGGGGAGGGTGTAACAACTTGGAAATTTTGCACACAGTATCAGACCTTGATACTGACTTCCGTGCAAAGAGTGTTTTTGACCCACACTATACGCAACACACATCACACACACACATATATACTATATATATATATTATAATATATATATATATATCATATATATTAATATATTATCATATATATATATATATAATATATATATATATATATATATATATATATATATCATATATATATATATATATATATACAGTTGATTCAAAAATTATGGTAAAAATTTTGGTAACTGATAAAGAAATGCAAAAATAAAGGTAAAATTTCCTATAAAGATAATGCACGTAATGTGCTTAGTTTTCCAGTCTGGCTTTCTGTATGTGTTCCAATAGCTAAATATCTTGTATCGTCTACGAAACCAAGAACTGACAAGACTCTAAAATTTACAAAATACCCCGCCTGAAATGTATTTTTAATTCACGAACAACTTATTCGGCAATTCGCAGGTTTCAATAAACATATATTATTGCTGATAGGCTTTAATTTTGTACGACATAAACGTACTGTTTCTAAAGCCACCTACAAATGATATCAAAAGACCAAAGAAGATATTGAAAATTGACCTTCGTTGGTTCTACATCCGCACGCGTCCAGGCGTCTTATCGTTGTCGAACCCGCTCAAATACAAAATACTTCCAGGATCTGTTTGACGTCTTTCAATTCAGTTTCATAATCCTTAATCGCAAGATCTTCAACGATGTCGTTGGATAAGAGTATTCTAAGGTCTCTTTAAAACATGTCCTCAAAAAGGTAATAATCCAAAAGGAATTTAGGTCTGGGTGACTTTGCTGGCCACGGAACTAGGCCACTTCGACCTATATATTGATCTGGAGAAAGGTCTCACTCCAGGCGTCTCACACGAACTGCAGCACTAAAAGTGTGCAGAGCCCTTTCATGCCATAAACCAGTTGTTTGGGCTTTCAACTGAACGAGGTACATCAATCAACAAGGTACGGAGCTCATGTTTCAAAAAGTTTAAGTAGATTATGCATTAAGCTGGGAGGAAGCTCGAACATAAGTACATGATCATGTAAATATCCTGCCCAAATATTACTGAAAAACTGATGTTGGAAACCGATTCTGTTTAATGGGTGTGAGGATTCTCGTTGCCCAAATATGTTCGTTATGAACGCTAACGATAGCTGTTCTTGTAAAGTAAGCCTCGTCGGTAAATAAAACCTTCGTTAAAAAGTATGGGTCAATATATTTGTTCAAAAACCATTGACAAATAACAACACGAGGAGCATAGTCACCTGGCAATAGAGTATGCACCTGATGGACGTGGTACGGGTGTAACTGTTGCTCGTGTAGTAAAAATCCAAATACAAATGTGGTTCGAATTAAACTGTAGTGACAATTCTCGCGTTGCTCTTTTTCAGGATGCTCAGAAATTTTTCATTAAGAAATAATTCTTCTAAATCAAAGCAGCTGCCTAAGAAGATCGGGGTCTGCACTGCATTAGTGTGCTCTTA
>JABUQX010036584.1:17500-19278 GCA_015478945.1 Trachelipus rathkii
ATAATATATATATATAAAACTATATATAGATATATATATATATAAATATATATATATATATATACTTATAAGTATATATATATATATATATACTATATATATATATATTATATATACTATTAAACTATATATATATATATATACTATATATATATATATATATATATATATATATAATCATAAAATTTATATATAATATATATTGCCGCTACCGTGGCTCAAAGGTAGAGCGCGGAAGTCGCATGGCAAGTCCGTGGGTTCGAGTCCAGTTTGGACTCCTAGGTAAAAATTACCTAGAAAAGTTCCCCTCCTTGCATAGGGCTATGCCCGTGAAGTTTGAATTAAATATACTATATACTATATACTATATATATATATATATATATATTATATATATATCATATATATATAATATATAATAGTATGTACTATATTATATAAGGAAATAATTCCGTGGAAAGACCCAGATCCTAGTTGCAAACATTGGAGTATTGATGGATTTAGTCAAGTTAAGCCATCCACCAAAAGCCAAAAACCTATTCTCATGTCTAAAAGTTTGAAACACAAGTGGAAACTCTCATCAAATTGTGTCCATAGAAACATCTAAATTCAAGAATTCTATAATCAAATTACAATAACCAAAACATAAACGTTCAGAGGGTTTAGTGAAACAGATCACGGACACTATCACTTGATCACAATAAATTTTGCTTGCGATACTATATGAGTGAATTTATTTTTTTCCTTATACTTACTGGCAAGGTATTGGGCAATCACAATCTAGCAGTCGGTGAGAAAACTTGAATTGAGCAATTTCTAAACGAAATTCTGTTGAATATATATATATATATATATATATACTATTATGTATTTATATTTACGTATCTATATATATATATAATATATAGATAGATGTGGAATATATATATATATATATATATATATATATATATTTATATATATATAATATATAAATATATATATATATATATATATATATATACTATATATATATATATATATATATATATAGAAATATATATTATATATATATATATATATATATATATATAGGTCCCATTCTGTTTTACGAATCCGTCAGTTTTGGTTTTTTTTTTTTTTAATATATTGCTACTATATGATACCAACAATGAATTTCAGTGGTAACGGACATGATTCAAAAGTTCGAAATATTTTAAATATTTTTTAAAAATCACATTTATGTTAAATATTGTTTCAAAAATGAAATATCTCGAAATGTACGATACTTACAGAAAATTCAATTACATATTTGAAATCAGCGTATAAAGCATATTACAAAAATGTAAAAGAAAAAGAAAAAAATATTTTTTCCTAAATGAAATATCTCGAAAAGTACGATACTTACAGAAAAACCAATTACATATTTGGAATCAGCGTATACAAAGTTTATTAACAAAAAGTCGAAAAAAATAGAAAATTAGGGGATCCGGCCGACGGGAGACAGAAGGGGGGAAATTTTCCATACCCCGTAGGGGAGGGGCGGAGGAACCCCCGCGACACCCAAATACCAAAGAGCGGGGGTTCCGGAGATCCTCCCCGGAGGGAGGGAAATAGTCCTACCCTGTCGTTCCCCGGAAGGCCGAGAGACCCCGACTCCTGCCATCTTTGCGGTTTACACTTGGGTATTCCTTTAGTTAAAAAAAAAAATTTAAAACTGACGGTGTCGTAAAACGTTAAAGGTCCTAAATATTTTTAAATCATGTCCGTTACCTCCTTCAAATTGATTGTTAGGCATC
>JABUQX010036585.1:0-15000 GCA_015478945.1 Trachelipus rathkii
TTATGAGTGCAGTATTCTTTGCGATCTTATATGCAAATCATATTCCCAACTTGAAATTCCTGATACCCTTTTATCATATGATATAGGGAAAAAGTTACATATTATAATTCGCTCATCAAGGTATCCAGAGATAACTTAATATTTCTTACATTCATTAGTAAATAATATATTATATTATTAAGGTTTCATCCTTTGCTTCTAACTTGCAGTCAAGTGTACATGATTATTGCGATAAAACTTCTACACCCACTACCAAACACACTGTAAAGGAACTTCTATTTTCGAGACTTAAACTGCCTGCTTTCAGTTCACAAGTTATGCCGTATGGGAATGATGTTGGAGAAACAGAACGAAAGACCATATTCAATCTTGTGAATGAAATAATATATTATTTAGAGTAAGTAAATTTATTACTTTTTAAAAAGGTCACTCTGAAATATGTAAAGTAACAAGACACCTTGCATGAAGCAAATATTATAATTTACTTAATCGCCAAAATTTTAATCTATGCTATTTAAAATATATTTAAGAAAAAAATTACCTGAATTTAATTAAATATGTATTAGTTTTCTATTTTTTTTAATAAAAAAATAGCCACCATAATAATCAAGGTTTTAAATTTTTTCAGTAAGGAAAGTTTGTTGATGTCATCAAATTCAAACGAACAGGGCATTGGGTATTCTCAACTTCAAATAAACTCCTAGAAACATACCCTAAGATGCTGAGAGAGCCTCTTAATGTTTTGAGAAAACATAAATCAAAAGGTCCCCTGGTATGAGCAAAGAAATTCAAAATATAAACTTAACACTCGTTTGAAATTTTATTATATATTTGAAGTATAGCCACGTATTACTAATTTTAAAGTTAAACTGTTTTTTTTAAAGCGTTCTCACAAGGCAATCTCAGACAGAAGAAGAAAAAGGCGTGCGAAGTTAAGAAGCAAATACAATTTTAATCTAAGTAATGAAGAAATAATTGAACTCTTAAAGGTGATTACTATATCAAAATTATTGTTCTTTTTTATATATTTTATTAAAGTTACACTTTCATTGACTTAAAGGTTTTGAAACTTTAATTTACATACTTTTTATATATTTAATATATATATATATATATATATATATATATATATATATATATATATATATATATATATATATATATATATATATATATATATATATATATATATATATATATATTATTATTATTATTATTATTATTATTATTATTATTATTATTATTATTATTATCTTCCTCTTATCCCCAGATTGGGGGTGAGGTGCATGCACGGGAAAAGGCGGTGAAGAATACACATGTCGAAAAGAAAGCCCAGCCTTACTGCCTTTTATACCTTTTAGTGAGAACTCGTCGCACTCAGAAAAATCCACCCTAGAGCTTCACGGGACCGCGACGGACCCCTCACTATGGATACGCTGTAGTTCAATCTCTGACTCCAGGCCAAACTATGCCCCTCACAAACCTCCTCCATTCACTTCCACTATAAACTTTATGCTCGCCTTTGCCAAACTCACACCTCTCTCCCTTCAGATATGTCACTAATTCAATCATTTTTTTCTTTGGGTCTCCCAGCCCTGGTCATTCCCCAAACACACTCACCATACTATACACTCCTGCTTAACCAACCGACTAACATCCATCCTTTCCACATGACCCAAACCATCTCAATGTACTCATTTATTCTCTCATTTACCACTTCTTCACACCACATAACCCTCTAATACGTTCTTTCTCATTTTATCAATTCTTTTCACACCTAACATGCCCCTAAGATTGTCCATCTGAACACATTGTACTTTAGATCTATACCTCTTATTACAGACCATAGTTTCACTACTATACATTAACACAGGTAACAACATACCCTCATGTAAGACCCTAGCGCACTCAAGACTTAGTCCCTTTACATCCACCAAGGATTTAATAGCACCAGCCACCTTCCTATACCATTCACAACTTTCTATATCATCCGTTCCTTTTCATCCAACACAGATCTTAATATTAAACCTCAGAGACTATCCCAGTTTTGCTCACCATATGCAAATAAGAACTCACACCGAAGACTGTCCTCACTGACAACCATAACCTTACTCTTATCTACGTTTACTTTCAAACCCTTTCTTTTACACACCCTGCCAAATCACTCTATCAATCCTCTCAAACTCTCTTCAGATTCCCCACACAAAAAAAGATCAATCGCATATGATAAGTAGGACGCCCTCAACTCTCTTCCATTCTCGAACATTCTAACACCTTCCCCTGTTCATAACCCCATCCATATACAAATTGGATAACCAAGGAGACATAACACATCCCTGCCTCACTCCGCTATTAAGATTAAACTTTCTAACACATTTATTCTTATACACGCTTCACTTTGTTATACATGTATTTTTTGATTCGATTCAAAGCCTACCACCAACACTGTTCATATATCACTAACACTTTGCTATAGAGCTTCTATATCCCATCATAGCGCCTGTGGCAAATCCATAAAATCTTATTACAGATATATATATATATATATATATATATATATATATGAAAGAGTGGAAGAGAGAAATATATATATATATATATATATATATATATATATATATATATATATATAGTATATATTATTTATATATATCTACCTTTTTCTCCTAAAACTGGGGTAATGTGAGTACATGCATCGGGAAAGAAAAGTAGTAGAAGAATATGACAAAATTGAAAAAGAAAGGACTGCCGGGGTAAGGTCTGTACCATTAATTAATAAGAACTCGTCGCAGTCAGAAAATCCACTCTAGAGCTTCACGGGACCGCGACGGACCCCCACTATGGTAAATCGTCAATGTAAGGGTTCATCCCTTGCCACAGGTGAGCCACAACCATACCCCCTCACACAACCCCGCCATTCTCTCTTTGCACCTTTATTCTCGCATCTGCCAAACTCATATTTCTCTCCTTCAGACACTTCAAGCCAGACACCTCGATCCACTTTTTCTTTTGAGTCTCCCAGCCACTGTCTCTCGGTCTCTCGCCACTATACATCCGCTTAACCAACCGACTATCATTCATCCTTTCCACATGACCAAACCATCTCAACATACTTTCATTTATTCTCTCGTTTACCCTTTCTTTCACACCACAAACTCTATATATGTCTATTCCTATTTTTATCATTCTTCACCTAGCACGCCCCTAAGATTGTCCATCTGAACACATTGAACTTTAGATCTATACTTCTTATTCCAGACCATAGTCTCACTACTATACAATAACACAGGTAACAACATACCCTCATGTAAGACCCTAGCACACTCAAGACTTAATCCCTTTACATTCACCAACGATTTAATTGCACCAGCCACCTTCCTGCCATTCACAACTTTCCTACTACACTCTGCATCATCCGTTCCCTTCTCATCCAACATATACCCTAAATATTTAAACTCAGACACTTGTTCCAGCTGCTCACCATCTAACATAACTTCACACTGAGGACTGTCCTCACTCACAACCATAACCTTACTCTTATCTACGACTACTACTACTACTTTTACACACCCTGCTAAATCTCTCACCATCTCTGTAAACCCTCTCTGATCTGCCACACAAACCCAAACATCAGCATATACAGTAGAACCCTCCACTCATCATTCTCCATCATTCTAACACTATCACTTGCCGTACCCACCTCTAATTCTTTCATAACCCCATCCATATACAAATTGAATAACCAAGGAGACATAACACATCCCTGCCTCACTCCGCTATTAATATTAAACCAATCACTTTTGACACCATTTATTCTTACACACGCTTCACTATCATTATACATACTTGATTCCATTCAGAAACCTACCACCAACACCATATATCACTAACACCTGCCATAGAGCTTCCCTATTAACCCTATTATACGCCTGTTATATATATATATATATATATATATATATATATATATATATATATATATATATATATATATATATATATATATATATATATATTAATAGAAATGAGGAAACACCTGGCCCTGGCCCCCAGCCAACCCCGGCCATTTTTATGACCCCGGCCCCCGGCCCCGCCCCGGCCAAAATCAGAAAACCGGTTTTCTATCGGGGTTAACTGTAAATTTACACTAAATAATAGAGGGCTAAATCAAACAAAATAAATATATTTTAATTCCATTACTCATTTTGTTATAAATTGATGCAAAATATATAAACATACCTTAAATATAATCAATTTATTTTGGTATTTACTATGATTTCAAATTAAAATTGAGGCCAAATTATATTTTTCCGAGTTTTTAACATAAAAATATTCAAAATTTGATATATCAAACGAATTCGGAAAAGGAAATAAATATAATTGTTAAAATATTAATGTATTTATTTATTTAAAGTAAATATCTTCAAGAAAATCAAATATTTCCGAAATCTCTTTTCAAAATTATTTATTTAATTGAATTAATATATATATATATATATATATATATATATATATATATATATATATATATATATATATATATAATTGAATTAATATATATATATATATATATATATATATATATATATATATATATATATATATATATATATATATATATATATATACTTTGAGAGAAGCCATTTGATTCTTTTTTGTGTTATGTTTTATTGTCACTTCTTTTTATTAATAAATGTACACAAGTTGTTACTATTATTAAATGCAAAAGGATTCCATAAATAAATTTAAAAAGGAAAGCTAATTTTCGTCCCGACACGCGAGACCTCTTCAGGCTAAGGGACTGGATTTCTTTCTTGATCTTCATCAGTTCAAGTGTGTTTCAGTTGGTCTTCTATTTTCTTCATGGTGTTGTTGAAATATTTTGATGTTTTCAGATATTCATTTTGTATAAAATCTATCTTAACTTCACCGGGATGCTTATTGTAGTTGTTACTATTACAAATGCAAAGGATTCCATGATTTTGCGATGGTTCGTGTGATTGATATTTCTGATCATCTTTATATTGTTGATATTGATAGAGTGGCCTGTGTTACGCCTATGACTTGTTAAAGCTGAATTTATGCTGTCCTTGTGCAGGTCATCTGTATGTTGATTTTTTCTTCTTTGCAAATCTATGGTTTCACCTATATATGTTTTATTGCAAGTATTGCAGGGGATGTGATATATACAGCTTTGGGGGAGATTTTCTTTTCGTTTTGGGGGTTTGAGAATGTTTTTTAAGGTGATGTTATTTGATGGAATGAGGGTAATATTTTTTGGTAATATTTGTTTTAACGAATATAATGGTAATTGAGGAATTAAAAAGGAGGTGTTGCTATTTTTCGGGGGAAAGGTGCTATAGTACCTCTTATTTGCTTTGTTAAATGCTTTTGTGATAAAAAAACTCAGGATAGTAAAGTGATTTGAAAGTATTATGGATGTATTTAGTTTCTCGTGCTAGAAGAGGGAGAGAGCATATACGAAAGGCATGGAGAAATAGAGATGACAGAACAGCTAATTTTGTGTTTGGGGAATGATTAGATAGCCAATGTATATAGTTTGGTTGGTTTTGTTGGTTTTCTATATATATAGTAAATTGCAAGTAATTATTATTCCATGTGATTAAGGTATCGAGGAAGGGGATAGAGTTGTTGGAAGGCATTTCTTTCGTATAAGGATGAATAGAGTTAATATAGTTTAGGACATCATTAGGGTTGGTGTTGTGAGGGAGGGAGACAAAAATGTCATATACATATCTAATCCATAAACTATTGTTTAATAAAGGGTGGGGTAAAATATGATAAAATTCTGTTAGTTCCATATATATGTTACTGAGTATGGGAGACAGTGGGGATCCCATACTCAGGCCGAAAGTTTGTAATATTTGCCATTAAAATGAAAGAAGTTATGTTGTAATGAGAGATTAATGAGCTGTTTTAATATATGAAACTGGAAGGCCAATCTCTCATACAACATACGGATGACCTGCACAAGGACAGCATAAATTCAGCTTTAACAAGTCATAGGCGTAACACAGGCCACTCTATCAATTTCAACAATATAAAGATGATCAGAAATATCAATCACACGAACCATCGCAAAATCATGGAATCCTTTTGCATTTATATTAGTAACAACTACAATAAGCATCCCGGTGAAGTTAAAATAGATTTTATACAAAATGAATATCTGAAAACATCAAAATATTTCAACAACACCATGAAGAAAATAGCAGACCAACTGAAACACACTTGAACTGATGAAGATCAAGAAAGAAATCCAGTCCCTTAGCTTGAAGAGGTCTCGCGTGTCGGGACGAAAATTAGCTTTCTTTTTTAAAATTTATTTCATTAAAAAAAAGTGTCTTTAACAATGTTTTTAATTTGTGTACATTTAGTAATAAAATGAAGTGACAGTAAAGCATAATACTAAAAAAGAATCCAAGGGCTTCCTCTCTAAAGTAAATATATCACTACGACAAAGTAGTTCTTATATATATATATATATATATATATATAATATATATATAGAAAAATAAATATATCGAAAATATATATATATATATATATATATATATATATATATATATATATACAGGGTGTTTACGAAATAGGGGGACAAATTTGGAGGATATTATCTTTGTACTATTACAAGCGTTTTGTCTTAAATAAAGTTACCTGTAAAGTTCTTCATTTAGTAGGTAAATGAGTTAGAAAGGTGCAAGGGGTATGATGTGAATATTGGTGTTTATGTTCCGTAGATATGACGAGTTGGCTGCGGAACTCTGTAACGTAAAGTAGTAACCTATAGAACAGGGTATTGCTGTCTCTAATATTGGACACTGATATTGCTTGATAGGTATCACCTTATTATAGAGATAGGATGAATAATACTAGAATATTGTTGATAGTATTCGATCAATATTTATCGAAACGGATACAATAATAATAATAATATAAATAATAATGCGAATCATGAAAATAAACCTCCTAATATTACTAATAACAATATTAATGCCTTAATAAACAATAATTATTTGATAAGTAACATTACTATGATAATATAGTAATAATACTAATAGGAACAAGAATAATAATAACAAAGAAGTATAATAAGAATACAATAATAAAATAATAAGAATAATAATAAAAAATAAAAATAATAATAAAATAATAATAATACAATAATAATAATAATAATAATATTAATAATAATAATAATGATAATACTACTACTACTAAATAACGATACTAATAATAATAATAATAATAATAATAATAATAATAATAATAATAATAATAATAATAATAATAATAATAATAATAATAAAAAATAATAATAATAAAAAATAATAATAATAAAATAATAATAATAATAATAATAATAATAATAATAATAATAATAATAATAATAATAATAATAATAATAATAATAATAATAATAATAATAATAATAATAATAATAAAATAATAATAATAATAATAATAAAATAATAATAATAATAATAATAATAATAATAATAATGATATAAAAATAATACAATAATAATAATAATAATAATAATAATAATAATAATAATAATAATAATAATAATAATAATAATAATAATAATAATAATAATAATAATAATAATAATAATAATAATAACCACATCTACGGAATATAAACACCAATATTCACATCATACATCTTGCACCTTCCTAACTCATTTACCTACTAAATGAGGAACTTTACAGGTAACTTTATTTAAGACAAAACGCTTTATGTATAATAATACAAAGATAATATCCTCCAAATTTGTCCCCCTATTTCGTAAACACCCTATATATATATATATATATATATATATATATATATATATATATATATATATATATATATATATATATATATATATATATATATAAGATATATATATATATATATATAAATATGGGTATTTAAAGATTTAATACATCTAAATCTTCTAGGAAATCAATTATTTTCTAAAATTTTTGAAAATATTTATTTAATTGAATTAATTAAATGTATTATTATTTTATTTTAAATCATTAATTAATTGAAATCATATTTAATTTTTATCCTAAGTTTTAAGACTTTCAGTGTTTTTGACTACATTTAATTCTAGCTAACCCCGGCCAGGGTCTCTGCCCCGGAAATCGTCCCAAAATTCTGGTCTTTAATGGTCCTATATATATATATATATATATATATATATATTTATATATATAATATATACTATATATATATATATATATATATATATATATATATATATATATATATATATATATATATATATATATATATATTTTTTAGAGTTTTTTTCCTTCAAAAATTGTAATTCTAGTCAACTTGTACATGCTTTGAAGCAGACTTTTACATTACGAAAAGATGCGGCACTTAATTATAGTGAGGATGAATATACTGAATATCTGCTCTACTCACAAGTTGTTAGTATATATAAACTTCTCTTTAACCCTTATTTTTAATTCATTACAATCTAATTTGATTATCAAATATCTATAGTAGTTATAAATGTGTATAACTGTATATCGAACTTGTTGTTCCAATTTAATGAAATAACGAAGTTAATAACAATTCAGAAACCGATTTTGTAATTCGTATTTTTATTTTTAAGTTGTCAATTTCAGTGTGAAAGCAAACTAATATATATCTGTTCTTCTAGTAATAAAATGAGATTTGTAATTCATATATAAGAAATTCAAATACTTTCACCATAAGTGTTTTATATATTTATTATTTTTAAAATATAAAAGTATAGTTTTAAAAAAGTATATCAGTTGAATATTTAATTGTTTACTGTAAATTATCACTTTTAAATTTTTCTTCTTACAGCTTGTACAGGAAGTAGAGTTGGTTATGGAAATGAAAATTGCTGAAATGTGTGAAAAATTGAAAACCATCTGCAAAAAGGTGAAAAAGGAGATATTGCACAACATCTTGGCCCAGAGTTTTACAATTTATTTATAAAAGAGTATTCATCAATTCATTATATTGAAAGCAGTATATACTATGGACCTTGCTTATGGGTTCAGAGTACTTTTTCTCTTTGAAATTGTATTGCACAAGTTTCCGAGAAACAACTTGTTATATTTTAAAAATTTTGCATTCTTGAAGGCTCTGTTATTGCCTTTGGTGTATATTTTATAAGAAATTTATCTTACCCTCAAAGTTAGGGCAGTTTTTAGGGCTACTCCCATCTGCAATAACAAGCGAAAAATTTGGAAAATGTTTGCGGTCTGAAAAACTTAATTACATTTTGAACTCTGTAAACCTTTAAACATATATAAATTTTATTAAAATAGGAAGTAATTTTTTTTCATTTAAATATGAAAATTGTTAATTCTATATTTCTTTTACATATAATTATAACATTTTATAATGTAATTTTCACAGTTTTTTTTAAAGGAATATGAATAAGCTTTTCAACATTTGCTAGTTCTCATTGTAAACAAATATTAATTTTATTAAAATTGTGAATTTTTATTTTTATTTTTCATTTCTTTTATTTAAATATGAAAATTGTAGTTCCTTAATTAATATAACTTGCAAAATAGTTTGCTTGCCTTTTTTTATATATACCGGTATTATTATTATTATTATTATTATTATTATTATTATTATTATTATTATTATTATTATTATTATTATTATTATTATTATTATTATTCAAGATTGGGAGTAAGGTGCGTAACATGTACTGGAGTGCATAGAGAAGATAATATGACGCAAGCGAAAAGAAACAGCTTTATCGCCCCCTTTTATAAAATATGCTTTAAGCAGAACTGTCGCAGTCAGAAAAATCTGTCTACCCTAGGCTTCACAGAATGTAAGCTGGCACCACTGTGGCACCTCGTCAATGTGGGGTTCATCCCATGGCCGAAGCCCGTAATCATACCCCTTACAAAACCCCCCCATTCACTCCTATTATGCACCTTTATTCTGGCCTAACTCGCATTCCTCTCCTCCAGGCATTCTTTTACTGACTCAATCTACTTTTTCCTCGGTCTCCCAGCCGGTCGATTCCCAACACTCATGCACCATCTGCTTAACCAACCGATTATCATCCATCCTTTCCACATGACCAAACCATCTCAATTGTACTCTCGTTTATTCTCTCATTCATTCCTTTCTTCACGAAATTATTTCCAGAAATTATTATTATTATTATTATTATTATTATTATTATTATTATTATTATTATTATTATTATTATTCAAGATTGGGAGTAAGGTGCGTAACATGCACTGGAAAAGAAAAGTATAGTAGAAGAATATGACGCAAGTCGAAAAGAAAGCCCAGCCTTATCGCCCCCTTTATAAAATAGCTTTAAGTGAGAACTCGTCGCAGTCAGAAAAATCTACCCTAGGGCTTCATGAATGTGCCGGGCACTCACTGTGGCACCTCGTCAATGTGGGGTTCATCCCATGGCCGAAGCCCGTAATCATACCCCTTACAAAAACCCCGCCATTCACTCCTATTATGCACCTTTATTCTCGCCTAACTCACATTCCTCTCCTCCAGGCATTCTTTTACCGACTCAATCTACTTTTTCCTCGGTCTCCCAACCGGTCGATTCCCAACACTCATGCACCATCTGCTTAACCAACCGATTATCATCCATCCTTTCCACATGACCAAACCATCTCAATTGTACTCTCGTTTATTCTCTCATTCATTCCTTTCTTCACGAAATTATTTCCAGAAATTTCGCAGAAAATACAAATAAATAATTTAAATGCAAATTTATATTAAGAAAATTTCATTGTAATAATTATTTTCCATTTAAATGTAATGTATAAACGCATTGTAAAAAATAAATTTACTTCTTTTTATTATTATATTATAGATTATTTCTTAGAAAAAATTATATATATATATATATATATATATATATATATATATATATATATATATATAAATATATATATAGCATATATATATATATATATATATATATATATATATATATATATATATATATATTATATATATATATATATATATATATATATATATATATATATATATATATATATATATATATATATATATATATATATATATATATTTTTTTTCTAAAATTTTTTATATTATATATAAAAAAAAATGATAATAATAAAAAGAAGTAAATTTATTTTTTACAATGCGTTTATACATTACATTTAAATGGAAAATAATTATTACAATGAAATTTTCTTAATAGAAATTTGCATTTGAATTATTTATTTGTATTTTCTGCGAAATTTCTGGAAATAATTTCGTTGGGACATTTTCATTTCCCATCGAAATTTCGTTGGGATCTCGTTAGGACCATCGAAAAAATCGTTGGGACAGATTGGAAAGTCCCAACGAAACCTCGATGGGACAACTGGCCATTTTGTCACAACGGAAATTTGTGGTCACAACGAAGTCCTAACAAAATCGTTGAGACATGCGGTGTGACATTGTTGCCAGTTGTCCCAACCATACGTTGAGAATCCGTTGGGACACTTTTTGCAGTGTATATATATATATATATCTATATATAGACAGTACTTTATTATATGTATATATAAATCTAAGTTATGGAAATATATATATTATATATATTATATATATATATATATATAATTAGTTTAGCTTTCAAATACCTGCCAACGTGAGTATCACTTTTCTATTTATTTAATTATGTCACCTTCCATTGAAACTATTTGACCATTGTAAATGTAGTGATCAACTCCGCTCTTGTTTTCTCCCCGTATACCACGATATCCTTCCTGATTCCAGTCAAACTAAACTGTATTCAAAAATAATTGGCTTCTTTCTCAAGTTTTAATATTCAAGCCAAATCCGTTCAGCATTTCTTAAGTCCATGTGAGAAGAGTGCAATATGACCCGATAATCATAGGTGACTTAAATAGGTTCCATTTACCTTCAACCCTTCTTGATATTATATATATATATATATATTATTATATATTATATATATATATAATATAATATTATATTATATATATATATTATATATATATATATATATATATAAATATTTATTTATTAATATATATATATATATATATATATATATATATATGATATGTGTGTGTGTGTGTGTGTCGTTTGTATTTGTGTTTGTGTGTGTGTGTGTGTGTGTTTGATGTCATTTTCACCACATAACCTCAATTCCGAGTCGAGAATTTGTCATGAAAAGTATTTGTATGGTTTCTGACCAAATGATAAGTGCAAGGATATTGTTCTATTGTATGTGTTGGCTATCTTTGTAGTGATGTGTGTGCATTGTACTACACTAAGTCACAATACACACACCATCACTATAAACATTAGCTAACGTATACAACAGAACAATTTATTCACATATAAATCACCCTTCTCATGCTTCTCGCATTGAAAAGGCCGCGTATTAGGATGCGAACCCAGGCCTGTGGTGGTAAGCACTCCGCACTCCCCTATAAAGTGCCAGCACCTGGGGTGGCTTGAAGAAATTCTGAAAGCGCCATAGAATACCCAGCCTTTTAAAAGCTTGTTTAGAAAAAGAAGTAATGTGATCCTTATAATTAAGTTCACAAGAAAAGGAAACGCCAAGAATATTAAGGACTGACGATGGTTTGAGGCGTATGTTTTCGAAGAAGGTATCGTGGATGTTTGGAAAATTAAGTCGAGGGCAAAGATAGAGGAACTGAGCTTCAGAGGCATTGAAAACAACCTTTCTCTCTCTCTCTCTCTCTCTCTCTCTCTCTCTCTCTCTCTCTCTCTCTCTCTCTCTCTCTCTCTCTCTTTCGAATTGGGGATAGTTTCTCAAAGGTCGCCCTTTTAGCGTGAGAAAATTGTTGTTGAGTTGAGGGAGACGTTTATTAAAATGAAAGGGGCAATAAAGGTGTGGAGTCTTCGGCAACGTGATCAGAAAGGAAATCAGAGAAAAGATCACAGAGGGAAGGATATATACTGAAAGATTGAAGTTTAGAAAATCAGTGCTTTTGTGCCAGATACTCTATGCGAATGCTTTTTATATTGTCCGAAAGAAAGAATCACTGAAATCCTGAAAAGAAGAGAACAAGATTCAGAAAGAAGAGAAAGAATATCACCAAAAGAGCGCTTCTTACGAAATAGAAAATGGCCATCGGAGATAAGATTAGAAGAATTTAGATTTTTTCAAATATTCCTGTTGAGGATAGATTCAAAAACTTTAGAAAGAACAGAAATTATAGTGACAGGATGATAGCTGGTAGGTTGAGAGGGATACTCTTTTTTTTCGGTACACGCTGAACGAGCTGGAAGAGAAGGTCGAAGTAGAAAGACAGAGACGGTATAGCCTACCAAGGCAGGGTGCAAACTCGGGAGCTCAAATTTTGACAACCACAGGAGGAATATCGTACGCCTTCTTAATGTCAACCTCAGAAAATACAGAAATACTATCTTTAGATGAAATTACAATATTAAGCATAAATAAATTGGTGGAAGTGGCAAAGGAGGAATAGCTCCGGAATCCGGAATTGGAGTTAACATTTTTTTTTGTGAAATGTGTGAGAGGATGTAAGGAAGAGGAGCCATAAGATTATACATTTTTCACGAAATAATAGTTTTGAGTATCAACGGAGAATAGATTTTGGCACGACTCAACAGTGAAATATTAAGTGAGTTTCTAGAGTTTAAATATGACGGTAAATCTTGAAGGCAACGCCCCTGTAGCAAATGGTACAAGAACAAGCAGAGTTAAACAAAAAGTTTGTTAGTTTGTAGTTGCAAGGGAAAGAATTTGAAATGTTGAAATGCACCGCCTCCACTGCGAGAGAGAATCATCTCTGCATGAGTTCGCACATTCCGAAGGACCCTCTCCCACGCAGCAGTAGTTCATCTCCATGGGAAATCAAAGAAGATCGACTTATAGTCCGACCAGTCTGCAGCATCAAGGAACAAAAAAGTTTCCTCTCTGTATGCAGATTTAACAGGAAACATAGATAAGAAGGTGATCGGAGAGAGAGAGAGAGAGAGAGAGAGGGAGAGAGAGAAGAGAAGAGGAGAGAGAGAGAGAGAGAGAGTGGAGCGAGAGAAGAGAGAGAAGAAGGTGATCGGAGGTACCCAGAGGAGGAAAGAGGTTAACAGATTAAGAAAAAGGATTAGAGGTTTTGGAAAAGGTCTGGAATGTTAGGTTCATCCTAAGACGATCAGGGATACGAGTAGGGAACTGCATCAACTGCTCGAGGTTATTCAATGCAGACAGGTTCACCAGCTGCATCTTGAGAATCAGAGAAAAGCCATTGGCGAAGGCGAATGCTGAAATCCCCGAGCATGATGATTTCAAAGAAAAGTGAAGAAGAGAGAATGTGTTCTACTTTGGAGTTTCAGTAATCGAATAATCTGGGATAGTCAGTTGAGTTAAGAGTCAGATATGCATAACAGATGAATTTAGTAGTAGATTAGCATGATAGCTTGAGCCATAAGGTAGAAAATATAGGTAGACTCCAAATCACAGACAAGAAAACAAACAGCAGCCTTTAACTAGAAATTGAGGATAGAGATGGTAAGAGCCAACAGAGTAAGGTTTGCTGTACAACGTTCAAATACCTGAGTATCGGCTAGGAATAAAATATGAGGTTTAGAAAAGGAGAGGTGATGTTTAAGATGTTCAACCAAGCTGAAATTAAATTTAAAGCCCCAAAGGTTGCAGAAATTTATGAAAAAAGACCATGCATCAGAAATGGCCTGCAATTTTGTGACTGTACCAACCACACAACAGGAGGTCGTCAACTTCAAAGTCGTTATGGGAGAGGGGTGGATGAGAGGTGGATAAGGGGTGGATGAGGGGAGGATGAGGAGGTATATTTGGAAGCCTCACTTCTAGGCTCCTCGGAATCAAAAGGTTTGGTTGCCATTTTTAAATTTTTTTTTAAAGGTAAGTGCTATCTGTAATAATGTCTTATGGTGTGTTATATAAGAGAGACTATTTCAGTGTAAGAAGAATGTGTGCATTTGGG
>JABUQX010036585.1:27500-32682 GCA_015478945.1 Trachelipus rathkii
CCTAATAAATAAACTGTAACATTTAACAACAGTTCCACCTTTAACACAGTAAAGTCAACACTACCTTACAGACACAAAACGTAACCTATTCATCCTTTTTCCAAGCATATTCTCTAACATATTAACGTTAATCTTACATTGACCCAGTAACATTTTATCAAAAAATGTTACATAAACCTTTGAACCAGATTATCATAACAGACCGAAGCGAATATATGCACAACGTAACAAAGTTTTTTTACATTGATCATAGTAATATTTAACAAAATTTTATCAAAACCTTACCCAAATAACATTATCTCTTTTTATAAGACTCAGTCCCCTTTCAGACATATCAAGTCTATAACATGAAAATGAGTTTATATGCTACATCAACCATTTGCATAAAGTATGCAATACTTATTATATTTGACCTGGTGGTGAGGAATCGAGCAATGTTAACGAGTCACTATATCTGGTTTACGATTAAAATAAAATGACAGACATCGTTTGGAAAACGAAACTCCTCGTGTAGATACTCAACAACAAGCGTAGAGATGCAGCGAGATGTCATCGTATCAACACACTACGAAAACTATCCTGCTGAAGAAAATAGTGTATAAAACAAACCCTTAAATGTAATAAGATTCTTTCTTTAAACCCCACTCAGAAGAAAGTAAACAAGAATACGACGTACGAATGAGCCCATCATATTCAAAAATGGTTATATATTCTCCGTTAGACAGCAAACGACAACAACAATAACCATATAACACAAAAAATAAGTTCTCTTTATATACTAACAAATATAATTGCTAAACGTATAACATTGGTGTTTTCCGAACATTAATTCAAGCTAACATAGCAATTATCGACTAAGAATATAATTGTACACTGACAAAAAAACCTAACCCAACACCTTACGGTGACAGAATAAACACTAAACATTCACTGAAAAGAAAAGTTCATACTTAACAACCAAGTAAAATCAAATAACGTAAACCTAACTTATTCACCCTTTTTCCAGCATAATTCTCTACATTTCAAATCGTGTAATGTTTACATTAAAGCTATCTGATTACGTCGAGTTAGTATTACCGAGGTATATTTCGGAGATAAACATACGGCACAAAAGTGAGTTCTTTATATACTAAAACCATAAGCCCCGAAATATATGCTACATAAACAAGGTTTTCAACAATTAATAAAGCTAACATAGCAAATCAGTATGAAAGATACAGAAAAGAATAATGTACACGACGGAAATCTTAATCAAAACTTAAGCACGAATATAGTGTTTAACATTACAAAAAGTCCACACTATAACACCTGTAAGAGTAACTAACGATTGCATACAAAACGACCTATTCATTAGACTTTTTCCAAAGCATAGTCTCTAGCATATTAATTAATTATTTTACATTTGACAACAGTATTATTTAACAAGAATTTATCATAAGCCTTGGCTTAATGTATATCAATACAACACAACGAATAACTGTAAAGCTAACAATTTTATATTTTCCACCTAAACATAAAAGATATTGTTCTTTATATACACTTAACCACGATATAAATATCTAACGTAACAAACAGTTTTTACATTAATAAGCTACATAGCGCACATAACCTGAACTGATAAGAATATATGTAGGCGAACGACAATACCTAACATCCATAACATACATAAACTACTAATATAGTATATAATATTATAAGTCATATATATACTAGTATATATATCATATATATATATATATTATATTATATTATATATATATATATAATAATAATATATATATTATATATATTATAATATATATATATATATATATAATATAGGCTTTATGCGGTAAGACCAATTCGGAGGGTAAAAGCTCCGCTTACATCCCTTCGGGGTGATTCCCCCTAACAGGATTCACACGCCTTTCAAGGGGCGCATCCCCCCTTGGTTTTCTCTCGGAAGGTAATGTGTGTGTGGCTTTAGATACTCTTGGTTAATGAAAACTGTTTATCTCGTTAGTTAGCTTATTGTTTATGTTAATATTACTATTAAATGTGGTAAAGAAAAAGGATGTTGATTATTCAGAGAAAAGATGAGTTTTTGTAAGCCCACAGATACATTTTACTAGTGTTAACTGACGATTTGATGTGTTAAAACGTTGAGGCGACTAGGTTAAGGTTTTTTGTTGAGTAATGTTAGGTTTGCCCCTAGACTTTTGCTAATGTCTACGTTTTATTCTCCATAGGTCAAATGATGTTATAACTCCCGGAAAACGAGTGACACTTTTGATGAAGAATGAGTGGTCAACTTCATGTTTGGGTCTTTTTCAGGCGAAATGGGGGGTTTTGGGGCGGGGGGCAAAAAAAAAACAATTAAAAATCACCTTTTTGTAGGGATTGGTCACTTTGGTTAAGCGGATTTTGTTTTAGATAATACGGGCTTTACTGGTGGCTAATAGTGCTCGAAAGCTGGGGGAACTATAGCGTATTGTATGACCTGTTAGCCTACTTTACCTTGATAAGTAGGATTTTTCAGGGTGACTGTTAGATAGATGCTGAATTATTCAAAACGCGAGGGTATGATTTAGGTTTTGGCGATTTGTATAACATGTATATCCAGTCGTGTTATGATTGTGTTTAGCGTTTTTGATGCTAAAAAAACTTGCTTGGTTAACATATATTTCGTTGGTTAGTAAATAAACGAACTTATTTTTTATGTTTGTTTATCCAAAAATGAATACTCGAGAAATAATATACTTGAATCAATAGCTAATAGATCGAACAGGCGGTGGGCACGGGGTAGGGGACTGCAAAGGATTGGGCGGTTTTGATTTACTGATTTACTGATTTAACTGCCTTTAAAATGCAGTCAAACTATTACGCCTTTACTATGCTGATATTTATTTCTCAAAGAACTTATTTTTCAATTGTTTATGTCAGCATAAAATTTTGTTATTTTTGTTATGTTTGGTTAAAAGTTTGTTATGTTTGCAATTATTTGCTGGGGATTATATATTTAGACGAGTTTATGATGAATTTTTTGTTAAAGGTAACGAAGTTGAATGTAAAACATATTTGTTACGGTCCACGTATATTCTTTGTCATTATGATGCTTAGACAGGATTTATGCTAAACTTTTGTTAAATTATTACGATTTAATGTTAAAATTAAACTATTGTATGGTAGAGATTGCTCTGAAAAAGTGTGATAGGTTACGTTTTGTACGAATGTTATGTACTTTACTGTTGTTAAGTGCGGGGAAGTTTTGTTAAGTTAAGTCGGTTTATTTTTGTAACGGTTATGGGGTATGGTTAGGTGTTTTGGTCGGTTGTACAATATTCCTTTGAGTTCAGGTTATGTTATGGTTAGTTTATTAATGTAAAAACGTTGGTTAAGCTTAGCTTTATACTCGCGGGTTAGGTGTGAATAGGTTAGTTTGTACGGTGCTTAGGTTTAACTTTTACGTTGTTAAGTATGGAACTTTGTTTAATGTGAAATTGTAAGTTTAATTCGTACGTAAGGTGTGTTCAGGTTTTTTGTCAATTGTACAATATATTCTTATTCTTGGTATGCATTTGCTTTATTAATGTGAAAACAATGTTAAGTTAGCATATATTCTTTAGAGAATAAAGAACTATTTTTTTTTTTGTACACTGATGGTTATAGTTTGTTGTTGTTGTTGTCTAACCGACGCAATATATTACTTTTGGCAACAATATAATGCGTTCGTTCGTACTCGTATTCCTTGTTTACTTTCTTCTGGATTGGTTGAAAGAAAAAAATCCTCATTATATCTTTTAGATCTGTTTTATACAACGCAATTTCACATCAAGTAAGAACCATTTTCGTTGTTTGTATGATGACCTCTCATTTCCTGCTCCTACATGTCTCTTTACGAGACTTCGTAATAACCCTCAACGAATGTGTGCAATTACATTTTTCGATAAAAAACAAAATGGTAAAAGCAATATTTACCTTGTTTCCAAAATTTGGGGGGAGGTTGCACGTAAGAAGCCTGTTATCATGTTCGTTCGGTTTAAGAATTTCTCAAAGATATGACAGTCTGCGAGCGTTGAAGCTTGGTGAAGAATGAGTCTGTTGGTCCATTCGAGACATCGCATCCTGCCTGTTGAAATCCAGTGTGACAGCTTACGAGCTATAGAATTATGATCGTTGCTTTCATGCATCATGAAAAGTTAAATAGTATTGATGTATCTGCAACTATTGGAAGGAAACCCGATGATGCTGCTCACAAAGTCATGGCGTAGTGTATATTTCACTGTTCAGTCCATACTTGAAAATATAACCCCCAGGGGCCAGCCTCATCTGAAATATAACACAGCTTGTTGGGGATACTGAAAGAAACGAATAAGACGGGTGTCATCTTAAAGATGTTACATACTCGAGACTTAAGGTTTAATATAGCCGTCATGGTGGTAGGGTCTAGCAGGATAGAGATCGTATACGAACCCGGGGGAAATAAAGTATGTGGTTTCCCGTAATAATGCCAGTATAACAGAAAATGCCGTTAATAACTATCAGTCCAGGAAACGGCTTACTCTCCTCTGGCGTGAGCAGAGTGTAGTGCTGCTTGAACCGAATATGCACGAAAACAATGGTTGTAGTGGCAGGGTGTATTTTATGCTACATACCTAAATCCGGATGGTGTTGAATCTCTTGAGAAACATATATGGAACTTGCTCAAATTTTTCATAGAATCCTATGTCCCCCTGATTAGATGGATTTACATATATTTAAAAAATAAAAACTTAATGTTTGAATTATTTTATTTATTATGTCTTTTCTATTTGGAAAATTTATAGCTGTTATAACATCTGAAAACTGTTTTTACCTGTCCCCTTATGTACCGCTTTGTTGTTTAAAGACGTTGGGACTGGCTTGGTTTATTCGGTGGGGCAGCCGTTGGGTGTGTATAAAAGTATGTTTTATTGGGTTCATAGTTAGCTTTATCAAAGGAAAATAAAAACTTAACTTTTTTGGTCTTTACCCATTAGCGCTATTATGCTGGTTGGTTTTAGGTTATCTAAAATTTTTTTGATAAATAATTACTATGTTAATGTAAAAATTCACATTGTCGTGTTGGAGGAATGTTTGGATAAAGTAGTGATATGGATTATATGTTTTTGGTGAGTCCTTGTTAGTTACTTTTACTGTTGATAATTTTGACTTTTGGTTACTG
>JABUQX010036586.1:0-5000 GCA_015478945.1 Trachelipus rathkii
TATATATATATATATATATATATATATATATATATAGACACAGGCCCAAAAAATGAAAAGGATAAGGAAATGTAAAAATATAAAAACATTTTATTTACAATGCTACGGTAATATTTACACAGAGGTAGTAATATTTACAGTAATAATAATAATTACTTTAATGCATCGAGAATTGCTTGCGTCGTTTCGATGTAGGAATCTAATCCTACCCTTCCCTCCCCCGTAATGAAGGAGTACATTTCTTCAGCTGAAATCTTCAGAGTATGATTTTTACATCTTTCACCGTTCATTTCATCGTTCCATACACGAGTAAAATGACTAAGGTCTACGACCTCCATCATCTTAGCAACGTTGTTAGAGTTAAACATAAAACTTTCGCTATAGATACTGTAAACCAATCGATGCGCAGTGTTTATGAGTTCCTCCAGGGTGTTCGTATCTGCTAATCTATGTAGGAATTCTTCGTTCATCTTTAGGAACATCTCGAATAGATTCTTACCGCTTATTGAACAGCGTGGCGCCTTGGCGGAGAAAAACAGATGACGCATTACGGCGGAAGCTCAATCAGCCTATGATGTACCCTTGTGAAGTTTTCATTGTAAGAAAAAAAACCCAAGTTAAACGCTTTGTGATCGTCAGGGAACCACCCCTGTGATACAGGATAACCCCCATTCATGTTAACAAGCTGAGTTCAGGTAATCTTGGCTACCCAATCCGAAATCAGCTCCATGATGATGCTGAGACTTTCAACCGAGATGAATAGCGGCTAATATTAACCAAAGTAAGGGGGCTAGAGCAGTAAATGTAGCGATCCCCAGAAGCCTCTTCTAAAACGTAAGGATAACAGCACAATGCATTGTACCACAGACCAAGACGGATAGCTCACTAACCCGTGATATTTCTAAACTAGGCACGCCATATTTCTGTTCGTAAACGACAAACTACTAACCATTTGAAGTAGAATTAAAATATAATCGGTGCGTAGAGTACGCGTTAATATACAATGAAAAAGAGGTGGGCGGCTATATAGCTCCGCCCCTTTACTGTCTACGTTCCCTCAACCAGATCATCTATTAGCTAAGAGTTATGATGTGAAACATAAGAGGCGGAGTTGCACTGTGAGGCCTATTGAGTTTAACGTCGTTCTTTAATCAAATAAATGAGCCTGTGTATCCTGTATATCCTTCGCACCGATTCTGTTTCTGTATTATTTTATTGATGAGATGACAACAGTGTATCTTGGTATCAAATGCCGTAATGTATATTTACATTCTAAACCAGTTTTTCGCGCGAATTCATTCGCTTTTCTGTTACTTGTGGACTACCTAGTTTGCTCTTACGGTTTGTAATTATTCCCTTGTAAGACGCTCGATTAGGAAGGTGCAGGTTCGGGAAACCGATGATTGATGTATCCCCAATCCTGTAGCCTCTGCTTATTATGAATTAAGCTGCGAGGAAAATTGATCCCCTGTAACTCGCGTTTAATGACATCCCATCCTGGTATAGGCTTCTTTTTCCAATCCCGAGCTAAGTCTGAGACCAAGTCTACTATATTTGACCCTTGAAGGGGTTGATCATTTACTACAATCTGTCCCAACTCGTTCCAATTTATCTGATCTTTTAAAGTATCATATAATGCGTTTCCTTTATTCTTCAATGTAGGTGGCAAGCTGTTTTCTAAAACCTTTTTAAAATCCTTTCTTTCATAGTCCCTTTGTGAAACTGCATTTGAAACAGGGTGCATTCCTGTATACTTGTCTTTGACTTCTAATAATTTTTGTAATATTTCCTGATATTTCAGCCTTTTCTCGTCAACATTAACTTTTGAAGTTAATATTTCTGATAATTCCTTTTCAATATTACGTACCTGTTCAACTCGCGGATCGAGTAAGTGTTTCAGGTAGTGGTTGAGGAATAATCAGAGAATTATCCTGTAGCTTTGTATATTGATCGAACGGTATTACTACAGCCTTCTTCATTCTTACGTGTGATTTCCTGTTAACAGTTTAGACAACAAAGGACCAACTACGGAGAAGAGTAATGGAAGGAAAACTCCTCCACTCCTGTTGTAACAGTTCTTTTATTCTTTTAAATTCTGTATGCGTCTTAACTTTACGACAACAGTTACGAATGATGTTGCTTGGACCGAACGTCAAATCTTCGTGCTGGACCAGTATTTGAATGGCTATGACCTCTTTACCATATTAAGCAGAATTCTCGCAATTACAGTTTACAAATGCAGTGGTTTTTTTAGTTAATTCTCTTTTCTTTTTTACTAGTTTCTTTATAATTTTCATCACACGGTAAATATCTTTATCAACATTAACTCAGGAATATAACAGTTCGATTTCGGCAAGGTAAATGGTTGGTGGCCGGAGCAAGCACTCTTATGTGTTTTAGGGAAGCTCGCACATTAAATAAACCGTGGGGGGACCGATGTAACCTCTTTTATATAACTTTAAGAACTCTTCCTTTTGAAGGGGAACATTTGACTGGCAGCACCGTTGATCTGACTCATGTACGCGTCTCGGCCCCAAAAGAAATCAAGTACTGGTGATGCAATTGAGAACTTACGCATATTGCTTGCTTGCGTGAAAATAATGTTCTGGTATGAAGAACACCATAATTTAAGGATGATGATTAAAAACTGTAAATGTTTGCGGCTACCTCAATATTCCCTGGCATAAGGCTCATCCAGTAGAACCTTATGCCTTTAGTCTCAACGATTTTACGGTCATAGATGTCCTTCATGGGAATATGATAAGTTTTCTATACTCGTTAAACTCGCTTGAAAAACGTTATGAACACCATATTATTTCCACAGGGTGGCCTCTTCAAATATCTCTAATTCACTTAATAATTTTAGTATCGCAAATGTTTTTCCGCAACCCTGTTGGACCTGCTATAAGACACGTTGCAGGTGTACGGAACATGAATTATGCACGTCCTCCATGATTGACATCTGTTAGTCCAGTAAGGATGTAGTTATACATAGATATTCTTTTAACTTAATTTATACGTTTAAACCTAAAGATGTCGTTCTACGCTTATTTGCAAATACTTACTCTTCGAAAAGCTTACAAATATGACCACTCTTCAAGTCGTTTTTCAATAGGTATCTCTTAGTACTATGCGCGCCATCTCCTAATAATATGCGAAAAAGATCACGTTATAGAAATCATAGCATGTTTATTTTCTGGGCCAGGCCAGTTGTAAATAGAATCACTACCCATTGTTTTTTTAAAACATTGGAAATAAATTTATACATATCAGGTGATCTTCAAGAAGTATTTCAATGAATATCTTCAGGATTTACCCGCAAGCATTGTCTTAAAGTGTAGATTCCTCCATACAGCATATAATGGGCCGCTTATTACGTGAATTACTCAACATTTCTGACCTTACACTCTGTAATAACACCCTCTTGCGAATCTCGGTCATATACTTCAACTGTTGTATTCCTGTAATAAAGAAACCGTAACGGGTGCGTTTAAATGTACACGAGTTATACGCTCTCCATACTCTTACCTCCATTCTGGTTATGTTATGTTTCTTTGAAAACTCGATAGTGAGTTGTTTAGGTTTCCTCTTCACACTCTGGCTGATAACTACTTTTGTGCCGATTAAACTGCCCGATGGATTACTACACTGCGAAATGAATGTTTCGGCCTGTAAACATACATTAAGTAGTTCTTCTGTATTCATAAATACCCTTTGGTTACTATAGTTTGTACGGGAGCTAGTACACGTGTAAAATTCACTACCTTCGGGTCTTCTTTTATAAACAATTGAAACTCCATAGACGGGAAGAATTTCCTCCCACTGTACAATGTCGTGTATAGAGATGAAACGGCTAGCTCTGAGCATGATGAACGCAGTAAAATAGCAAGGTTCTTTACACGAAGGTTCGATAACACTTCTTACTCGCCTAAAGGTTACAATGGAACTGAGGGCTCATCAGAATATATATATAACCTTATCTAGGTAAAGTATATAAGAGGTGTGATATTATATTCTATTCATTCTTAGGAAAGCTTTTGACCCGACAGGATGCATTTCTTAACCAGTGCGTCTCATGGGTGTTGTAAATCAGAATTAAATCTTTTTAATGTTCCGCCCACCCAAGTTAGTCTGCTTAATAGCAATTACGTATCTATCAATCCCACTCACTCGATTACCAATAGCGATGCACCTTTAGAGTTTATAGTTACTGGTTCGGGACTTTACATCGATCCCAGCACATCCATTTATACTATGAAAGTAAATTTTATCAGAAGACGGGAAGCGACCTACCTAATCGAATGATCATGTCGTTTACACTGAGAGTAACTTCTTGTATACCGCCTTCAGTCAGCTGGAAATATTCCTTAATGAAACACCTGTTAATTCAGCTACAGCCTTATACCCCTACAAATGCTACATCAACAATCTTTTAAACTTTAGTGAAGATGCGAAACAATCCCACCTGCAATCCTGTGGGTTCTACAGCTTTAAAGATGTAGATAAGCATATTGACAAGGCTGCGAAATCTCCAAGTAACACATACGAATTTTACGGTCGATTAATGGGGGATCTACTTAATCAGGAGCGACTTCTACTCCCAGGTGTGGAACTTAAGTTGAAATTGACTAGGGCTGCACCACAGTTTGCTTTGAAAGTACACACTAAAAGTGGTGCTACGAGTACTCCACCATCCCCAATTTTCAAATTGTTGGAGACCTATATTTATGTACGCAAAGTGAAACTCACAGCTAACAGACATCTTGAAATTGAAAAATCACTTCTTTCCTCAACCGCAAATAACCTTGATAGCGGTGGAGACAAAGATTTTTTAACTTTACACCTGTTTATCAAATCATTAACATTCCCAACATTGTGAATGCGACTTCTGCCCTTGAAATCGGTAGTAGGACTGTTGAGCATACAACTGTAAGCAAGATAAAAACCCACCTTTTTAAATTCCAAACATTGCAATTTAAATACGGAGTCAGTCTTCAAAA
>JABUQX010036586.1:7500-15000 GCA_015478945.1 Trachelipus rathkii
ATATTTACATACATGTTTTCTTTCCTCTATAGATTACACGCAGGAAGCCCAACAGTCCTAATAAGAAGAGGTTAATCTCCAAACATGAAAGGCGTAGACTTCGTCGTATCGCTGATGCCCAAAACCGTAACGGTTCAACAGGTCGTGGTGCAGTAGCTGGTAAATCCAATTCAGATCGTACAGACAGCGAATCCTCAAGTCATTCTACACCTCTCACCGCTGGGTCGAAAAAACAAGGAAAGGTAAGCATATTTCAAATTCTGGAATCCGTATATATTACACCTATAACAGTCTACAATTAGCTTACACGTTCTTTTTCGCCTTTCAACAGAAATCATCTGGAGTGCCTGCCCGTAATCAGCACGCCTTAAATACTGGTGAATCCACTGAATCTCCAAATACCCGTGAAGATAACCCCACCCCCTTATCTGAAGCGAATATCCCAACTTCGGAATCGTCGGTAAGTTACAATCTAATTATTCTATATATTACTGAAAAATATTACTGAAAAAAATATTGTTACATAATAGTATGTTACACAATTGTTTATGAATTTTCATTCTTTTTCCAGAAAAAAACTAACAGAAAGGGCACCCTGGGCGGATTGTAGATGACGGGGCTGTTGCGGGACCTTCACGCATAGAGGTGTTTCATGACGATGAGGAGGAGGAGGTTGATGAACCACCTGCACCTTTCTCTACAGAGTTGTTGAAAGTTAGCGTGAAGGATCTACGCGTAATTCAGGGATTATCGACCCAGCTGCTTCAGAGGTGCGTATCGGACAACAGACGGGTCTTTAACCCACTCCGAGACATTAACATGTGTTAATACGTCATACCACAGTTGATAAACAGGTACGAGAAGTATGAATATCGAGGAGTATTACCCTCAGGCTGGTTTCCTGTACGGATAGGAATGGAGCCAATCCACATCCGTATCCTATGAAGAATATCTCACCAAAATCTCCCCAGGTATCTGTCGGATCGTTTCTAGAACTCTTTCAGTCTGGGTGACCAAGCCATGTTGGACGATTTCGTTGTAGATGTTACAGATATGCCATAAATCCGGAGCGGTAATGGTCCAATTATCCTTCTTCTGTGTAGCTTTAAACATAAAAGATTAATATAATGACAGCTAGGTGATAATAACCGAGATAGGGAGTATAAGAACAAGTGGTAGGATTGTGATTCAGGCAAATAGCTGCATGCCTAAAGCTCCACCATCATGTACCTAAAAGGCCAGGCCAATCTGCGACCAAAATAAAAACATTAAACCTAATAAATCTACAAACATTAGGTGCGAATTTGCAACTCATTGCGGTGCTGACTTATGGAAGAACCCCTAAAAGCTAGGAGTTTGCAGAATAGAGGAAAAATTAGAGTTAGGATATTTGTTTTACTAAAACGAAACGGTAACTCGAAAATAATGTTTTAAAACCTCAGAACAGAATAGAGGACTTACCTCTTTTGTATAGGATAGACTCCGAGGAAAAACCCAATTATTCATTATCCTTTTCAGGAATTCATCCAACTAGCTTTAGTAGTGTAGCCAAGAATATCTCGGGAACCTGTTTTTTGTCATCAGTTGCTACTCCTTCACACCGACCATTTAATTAAAGCCATTACAAAAAACGAATGCATCTGAATACAATCGGCAATGCTTAACTTATAAATTAAAGCTTGCCGGGGACACATTCTTACGCTTTGTAACATTTGAAAATGCAATGTGACTGTCATATAATGAAGCTTGTTCTTAAGTGCATAAAAGACCTCACTGCAAGTACCTTAATGTGTGTACACTGTGCGATAATGAGATAGTAGCTGATAAAAACAGGGCAAACAACGACATGACTGTATGCATATTAAATGTGGAGTATGTGACGAGAAGTATGGAATAGAGGGCGATAACCATAAATGTTTCATGAAGAAAATCAAAGTTCCAACAGATGATGCTTTCGCCCAAGCGTAAGGACACCTTTACATTTTATTATGATATCGAAACCTATAATCATAATACTCGTGAAGAGGAAGGAGGCCGCATAAAAACAGATATGCTGCCATACATTCTAGTGAGTATGCTAGTATGCAGTGACTGCGGGGAGGAAGAACTAGACAATTCATCGCCATGTGAGACTTGCGGTACGGTTCGAACTGAAATATTCAAATTGAATCTGGAAGCAACAGAAGAGTATGGTATGAGAAGTGTCCTGTCGATCTTTTTCTCAACTATATATTCAGATTTGCCGAAAAACACAAGAAGTCAAACATTCTAGTTGCAGCTCATAACGGTGGTTCGACAATCAGTTTGTGTACAGCAAACTGCTTGCCAGACCTACCGTTCCATTCCATATCCTCCAACCCTGTGAAACGTGGAACCAAGATAATAACTATGACAGGCTAACCACAATATCCAGTTTAAGGACACGTTAATGTTTATGCCTGTGTGCTTTGAAAAAACTCACCTAAGTGCAATGGGCATTACAGTGAACTTTCTACAAGGGTTCTTCCTTTACAGTTTCTTACCCTTGAAGGAATATAAATTAAAGGGAAAAAATCCGAAAGGGAAAGCCTTTGAGACACATCGCATGTCCGACCAGGAAAAGCTGATTTTGAACGCTGTATCAATCATTAACAATAAGGACTAACGATATCAGAAGGAGTACAACGGTTACTGCGTTCAGAGTTAATTATTCTTCGTCAATCCTTCGAGAAATTCAGGGGGATCTTCCTTAAGGATCATAAAAGTCGACTGTTTACTTGATTGCTCTACCATTGCTGCATTATCATTCATGATATATAAAATGCACTTCATGCCTGAAAATACATTGGCCCATATAGGTCGTACTGATGAATCAAACTACTCATATGATGGTGTGAAATGGCTTACGTTCATGGAGATGTATAAGGGTCGGCGAATCGAACATGCAAGGAATGGTGGCGAACGTAAATTTAAAATCAAAAACAGGTACCTAAAGCCTGACGGCTACGTTGAAATTCCAGCTGAAGATCACGTACCCTTTAACATTAATGAGTTCTTATCGTCCCGCCAACTCAACGTTAATGAACAAATGATAGAACTGAATAACAGCCGCCCCCCTCCTCCAACTGGAACAACCAAGAAGATTGTCTTACTCTTCCACGGCTGTGTATTTCATGGTCACCAAGCATGTAAGAAAGGCTTAGAAAAACTCTATGGCAAATCAAGTCTTGATAGGTACAGTACAACCATGAGACAAGAAGCTGATTATAGGTCGCAAGGTTATGAAGTAATTAGAATATGGGAATGCGAATGGGCTAAAATGAAAAAAGAGTGTGAGGTCACTGTTGTAAACACAACCGATGAAACACGAACTGAGAAGTTAGGTCGATACGTGCAGTCAATTGGTAATGAACTTGCAAATGCGAAACTAGAGGTAGGTGAAGCGTTGTACGGGGGGCGTACAGAGCCCTTCGTATACTATTATCCACCTACAGAAGGCGTTCAATTGAAGTACCTAGATTTCACCTCTCTGTATCCTTTTGTTCAGAAAACAAAACCCTTTCCAGCAGGCACACCCACGAAACTTGTAGGTAGGGATCTTCCTTCCATAGAAAAGTTCGTTCAAGAAATGAATTCCACTTATTTCGGACTATCGTATGTTTCGGTATTACCTCCTAAGAACCTGTACACACCTGTCCTCCCTGCCCGCTATGACAATCGGTTAATATTTTCTCTTTGTAGAACATGCAGCGAATCAGGATATGAAGGAAAATGCAGACACAGTGATAACCAGCGCATGCTAAAAGGCGTATACTGTAGTCCTGAGCTGGAATTAGCTGTAGAGAAAGGCTATGAGATTAAAAAGATCCATGAAATATGGAAATTTACACCTTCAAATGACATATTCGGCAAATACATTGAAACATTCTTGAAATGGAAGACTGAGGCCTCGGGGCTACCGGATGGTGTATCCGATAAAACCTGCGAAGAATTCCTTCAATACCTGCAAGATTTCAAGGACATTGAAGGCGTAACACTTGAACCAGACAATATTGAAAGCAATCCTGGAATGCGATATATAGCTAACCAAGCTGCTCCTTAATTCATTATGGGGAAAACTAGCTCAACGTATTCCCAAGAATGAGGATATCGTATGCACGAGTTACGCCCAGGTCTGGGAATTAATGAAGAGAGCTGATCTTAAGGTTAGGGAAATATCACTGCTGTCGGGGGCGATAAACTATATAGTTGAAGTACACATACCGCCTCACTAATAAAACAGCAAAGCCTACACAATGTACTGTTGCGTCCTTTACCACAGCTTATGCGAGGGTCGAATTATATAAACTCCTCGATTCTCTAGGTCAGCGTGTACTTTACTGTGATACCGATAGCTGTGTTTTCACAGCCCGTAAAGGCGAATATATTCCTGATACGGGAAAATTCTTAGGAAACCTGACGGATGAGATAGGACCTGGAGAAATAGCTGATAGTTTCGTGTGCACGGGTCCTAAATCATACGCCATTCGAGTAAAGAAGAATGACTCGAGTTTTGCGTATATCTTGAAAGCAAAAGGCTTAACGTTGAACAAGGACACCGAGCACATAATTAATTTCCAAGGCATGGCTAAGATTAACTTTGATAAGATGATTAAGGATGTTGAGAAGACCAAGAATCGTGATTGGATGGTCTTAAACGATGATAACCACTTCTACAACATGATCAAGGATACAGACGTAACAGCATTAGCTGTTACGCAAATGATGAGTGAAGAAGATGGTGAATCTTCACTTCACAAAGATATCCATAATCTAGATGACTCCGCTCAGCCATACGTAAATAATGAAAAACATTACCGGGAAGTGATGGTTCCTGATATGAAAATGCGGGCCAATAAGATAGGAAATGTCACTTTAATAAATGGAATAAAAAGATTTCGCCACACCTCAAATAAGAGGAATCTTGTTTTAGGTAGTGCCCGCACTGTAGCACAGGGGTATGATGGACCGTTAATTTCACTGATAAAATAAAATATAATTTCATTGTAATGTACAAATATAATATATGTATATATTGTTAAAAATAAAATATTTATTTGTTTTATAATATATGTATATTTTGCTAAAATAAAATATTTATTTGATTATTCTTTCTATTACCCATTTTTATTATCTTGTGCTGCCATTTTTATTTATTTAGGGTACCATGTAGTAATTTAAAACGTAACATTGGACTGTAAAGTCATAGAATGTCTAAGCTTATGACAGTCAAAAGAGTATAAAAAACTTGTAGGTTTCCTCATATCCGCACGTGATTAAGCGCATGTACTTCAGGTGTTATTGTATGATGAAGGTATGAAACCTTAACATACAGAGAGGTCCACGTTACCATTAGGGATGGGGATTCTCTGTGTAATTAGCACCTGGAAAAGATTCGGAAAAACCCGATACTCTGATTACATATTGCTCACATCCACGTCGGGCTATGTAAGATACCTTTTATGCGAACTGTGGTTCGAACCAACGGTGTCGGCGGTGCTGGGAACGCGAAAAATGAGCCTGCGGGCTCGACGCGCGGGATCGGAAAAAAACGCAACGGGCTGCGGCGGGCGGGGGCAAGAACGCACCTGCGGGTGCCCAGGATCAAGGTTAAGACATCACAAAAGGCTAAGGCCCGCTAAAGACAACATCAAAAATTACCGTGGCAAAAATTGACCCACGGTCGAAAAAATTAGGGGCCGTAAAATAGGGGGGGTAATAAGACGCAACCGTTTGGCGCAACCCTTCATCGAAGGGTTGCTGTAAAAATTAGGGTTGCCAAAAAATTATGGTTGCCAAAAAATTAGGGGAAGTTTTTAAGTAGGGTTTTTTTTGGGTGGGGGGTTTTTTTTGGTGGTGGTGGGTTTATTGGGGTGTGTGCGGGTTGGTGGGTTTTGGCGGGGTTGGGGTGGTTTTTCGTGTGGGCGTTTTTTCGATGGTATGGGTTTTCGATGGGTGGGTTTTTTGGGTGCGTTTTCGGCGTCCCAATATCCCTTCCTCCTGACTACTAACGTGAACAAGATGAAATTGAACAAATGCTGACGCAAATGAAGAAAATCTTTGTTAGTAGCGCAAGAAAGCATTTGTGGATGGTGTGTGAAAGTAGGAAGGTAAGAATTCCAATGCGAGTGCCATAATGAAGATAGATACAAATTGTTAAAAGTTAAAAGCTATAAGAGTGGTTGAATGTGTTAAAAAAGGCAATTGATGAAAGTCTCAAAAGAAAGATGTATAGAAATATATAAGGAGCAGAATAAAGAAAGACAAAAGTTGCGATACGTAGGAAGGAGAAGAAGTAAATGAACAGTTTGAAGGAGAAAAATGAGACTACAAAAGCATTAGAAGCTCTTCGGAAGAAAATACGAAAGTTAAGAAAAAGAGTAAGGGCAATCTACACAAATATATGAAATATGGTACTTTTCGTGACTGGATGAAATGAGTATGATGAGATGTAGGAGGGAAAACACCGAAAAATCTGCACATTCCAGCGATGAAGAGTGATAATAAATGTGTTGTCGTCGTTATAGTGTAAGAAAGCGCAGTGCGGCTCGTGGTTCTGTGCAAAGGTAACTGCTTTATATATATATAATATATATATTATAGATATATATATTATATTAATATATAATATATATATATATAATATATTATAAATATATAATATATATATTATTATATAATAAAAATATATATATATATATATATATATATATAGGTGTTAAATATTGCAATTTATTATTTAGATGTTAAATAAAGAACATAAGTGGGAAGGTAAAGAATTACTGCCTTCTCCGGGATTGAACCACCGCATGTTGCGAAATGAGGACAATATGCTCGAGCTTTACGCTGAGCCATTCCCCAACCCAAAAAAGTTGAGTCAAGAACAGTTTTAAAGCAATCGAGTTCCCTTCAAGGCGACATCACCAGGTGTCCAGCCTGTCTTATCCTGTCCTATTGCGATTATGCAATATTTAACACCTACATATTATTAAGAACAAGGGATATGACAGGCTGGACACCTGGTGATGATGTTGCCGTAAAGGGAACTCGATTGCTTTAAAATTGTTCTTGAACTCAACTTTTTTTTCGTAAAGTGATCGAGCATATTGTCCTCATTCGCAACATGCGTTGGTTCAATCCCGGAGACAGTAATTCTTTACCCTCCCACTTATGTTCTTTATTTAACATCTAAATAATAAATTACGATTATGCAATATTTACACACTCTACTCCCATCTGTGTAAAGGGAAGTGAAGATAAAATGAAGAATATAATATAATAATTATATAATATATAGATAATATAATATAAATATATAATATATATATATTATATATATATATAGAAGATATATTATATATATTATATATATATATATATAATATATATTATACAATCAGCATAAAATAATGCTCTGGAAACAGTGATATGTCTGGAGAAAAAGCATCTTCTGAAAACATAATTTAAAATTATTATAATTAT
>JABUQX010036586.1:22500-27500 GCA_015478945.1 Trachelipus rathkii
CCCTTAACGCCAAGGTCAAATTCTCTGAAAACCCTGTTAGGCTTAACGTATCCGGAGTGAAATTTGGATGTAGTTATATGATGACGTAATTCGTCGAGACGAGATTACGTTCCTCTGCGTCCCCCCCGTAAGGGGGGACGCTGCCCCCCGTAAAAATTAAAAATGATCGTAGAAGACTGAAACTTGGTGACAGGGTAGAGGATTCGGAGTCGGGAGACGGAGACGGAGTTGGAGTTGGATTCGGCTTCGGAGTCACATGGACCCCCCGGAGGGGGGTCCCCAGTTGAAAAAAAGAAGAAGAATGCATGGAATGCAAAACAGGGAAGAAGAAGAAAGAAAGGAAGAAGAAGAAAGGAAGAAGGAGAAAAAGGGGAAGGAAGAAGAATGAGGAAGGAGAAGGAGGCTGAGATGGATTCAGAGTTGGCTCCGGCACCGTGCTGGAGCCACTGCGGTGCCGAGTTAATAAACATCCGTATAACAACAATCTTGGTGTCCTTATAAGGGTTTTAAGGTCGTTGAACTCGAATATGAGGGTTGATAAGTCCGTATAGGGTGTCTAGGAACCCCCAATTAGGGGGTTCCGACTGAAAAAATAGCACAGAGTGCAAAACAGAGGTCGAAGGAGGAAGAAAGAAATATAAGGAAGATAAAGAAAGAAAGAAAATAAAGAAGGAGCCTGACTCAGAGGAGTAGGAGTTGACAACTGCACCGGTGGCTGGCTCCGGTGCGGTGCCGAGTAATTAAATATTTATTCGTATAACAACAATATTGATGTCTTTATAATGTTTTTGATCCTGTAGATTTCAAAACTAATGGTTTCAGAACATCAAGAAAAAATAAATAATAAATAAATAAATAAATAATAATAAATAAATAAAGTTAATTTTCTTATTCTTTTTTATGTTTATAACTTTCCAATTACTGTTTTTACAATACGCCTAAAGCCACAGTAAAATCAGTAATCAAAACCACCATCCACACCCTCATGACCACTTGTGATCTATTGAATCTATTGATCTATTGATCTATTGATCTATTGATCTATTGATCTATTGATCTATTGATTAAGGTGGTCAAATTTTTACTAAAATTGTATGTTTTACATACCTAAATCAGTAAATCAGTAAAATCAGCCCACCCCACCTACCCTCCTGTCCAATTCATGATCTATTGATCTATTGATACATTGATCTATTGATTAAGGTCAAATTTTTTTACTAAAATTGTCATGTTTTAACATACCCTAAAAATCAGTAATCCAGTAAATCAAGCCACCCAACCTACCCCCCTGTCCAATCATGATCTATTGATCTATTGATCTATTGATCTACTTGATCTATTGATCTATTGATAGGTCAAATTTTTTACGAAAATTGTCTGTTTTACCATACCCTAAAATCAGTAAAATCAGTAAATCAAGTCACCCAACCTACCCTCCTGTCCTTCCATGATCTATTTGATCTATTGATCTAAATTGATCTATTGATCTATTGATCTTTGAATTAAGGTCAAATTTTTTACTAAAATGTCACTGTTTTACATAACCCTCAAAATCAGTCAATCAGTAAATCAAATCACCATCCAACCACCCTCCAGTCAAGTTGTGATCTATTGATCTAATGATCTAGATGATCTTTTGATCTATTGATCTATTGATTTAAGTCAATTTTTTTACTAAAATTGTAACGTTTTACATACCCTAAATCAGTAAATCAGTATCCAAAACCACCACTCCAACCACCCTCCTGTCCTCCATTTTTTTTTTTCTTGAACTAATGATCTTTGATCTATTGATTCAAGTCCATTTCGAGTATCACTATGGATAAAAACATAACATAAAAACAAAAGTTTTCACACATTTATAAAGCTTACTTAGCATCATCTAAACTATGAATATAACCCCCAAAGACAAATCTGACACGTCTTAAACATGAATAAACTGGTTATACGTAACAAGTCCACACTTTAACAACATAAAGTAACTAACCTAACATACAAGACGTAACCTATCACACTTGGTCAGCATGTTCTCTAACATAACAATGTTAATTTTACATTAACATGGAATATTTAACGAAAATTTACCCCCCACCTTGGTAATTATCATACAGACAGGCAAAAGTATGCTAAACGTAACAAAGTTTTCACATTAATAAAGCCAAAACATAACATTGCTAGAAAACTAAGAATATAATATACAACGCCAAACCTGACACATCTTAAGCAAGAAAAAACTGCTAACCATTAACAAAAGTCCCAACTTATCAACAGTAAAAGAGTCAATAAAGCGAACATAAGATAATCAGTCGCACTTTATCAAAACATTCTCCAACATGACAATGTTAATTTTACATTAACATAGTAATATTTAACAAGAAAAAAATTAGCATAACCTTACCTAACCTGCATAATACCTAATGGGTACAGACAAACAAAGTAAAGTTTTTACTCTCTGTAAAGCTAACTATGAACATAACGTACTTAACACACACAACAACCAGACGAAATAAACAGCTACCATTAACAACTTAGTCAATAAAGCGAACATAAGCGGGAAGTAAAAAACATTAACATAGTAAATATTTACCAAAAATTTATCAATAACCGTACCTAACCATAGCATAATACCTAACGAGTAAAGACGAACAAAGTAAAGTTTTTAGACTTCTCTCTTTTTTAGACTCCGTCCCCATTTCAGAAAATACCAACTCTAAACATGAAAAATGATTTTATGCTTTAACCATTTGCATAAAGTGATGCAATACTTATTATATTTAAACCCTCTGGCTGGAATACAAGCAATGTATGCAGTCCGCCAAACGTTTACGATTAAATATAAAATGACACAGTCGTTTGTGAGTTAACGAAAACTCCTCGTGCAGGTATCAACACAAGCCGTAAGAGATGCGGGAGATGTCTTCGTAATCAGCAACTGCGAAAACTATCCTACTGAAGAAAATAGTGTATAAACAACCCTTAAATGTAATGAGATTCTTTCTTTCAACCAATCAGAAGAAAGTAAACAAGAATACGACGTACGAATGAACCATATCAGTTCAAAAGGGTATATATTCTCGTTAGACAACAACAACAACAATAACATAGTACAAAAATAAGTTCTTTATATATAAACACGAATATATGCTAACGTGAACATTGTTTTCACATTAAATAAAGCTAATCATAGCATGAAACCAGAACTAAGAATATATTGTACATGACAAAACCTGATATACACTAATCAACGAATAAACTACTAACATTACCAAAGTTCCACACTTTAACGTCAGTAAAAGTAACTAGCATTGCGTACAAAACGTAACCTAATTCATACTTTTCCCAAGCATATCTCTAACAAATTAACGTTAATTTTACAGTTGACAACTAAATATTTAACAAAAATTTATCATAACATTGTCTAATTATCATACAGACCAATGAATAACTGTAAACATAGCAAAGTTTTAACCAAACATAACATAAAAATAAGTTCTTTGAATAAAATATCATAGTAAATTGTAATAGTTTACTGATTTTAAAGCAGTAAATCAGTAAATCAGTAAATCAAACCACCAACCCATCCCCACCCCTCTCTCCATGACCTTTTGATCTATTGATCTAGTTTCATGTCACATCTCGAGTATCATTTTCGGTTAAACATAACACAAAAATAGTTCCTTTATATACCCAACCATGCGAACTATATGCTACGAATCAACGTTTTTACATTAATAAAGCTAACATAACATAGTCTGAACTAAGAATATAATGTTAACAATGACAAAACTAACACACCATACGTACGAAATAAACTACTAACATTAACAACCCCGCGCTTAACAACAGTAAACTACATAACACATTGCATACAAGACGTAACCTATTCACACTTTTTCAAGCATATCTCCAACATATCAATGTTAAATTTTACCATTAAACATGTATATTTAACAAAAATTTTAGCATAACCATGTCTAAGCATCATACTGACAACAAATATAATGCTAACGTACGGTGCGGTGCCGAGTTATTTAAATATTTATGTAATGATACAATTTGATGTCTTTTATATATGTTATAAGATCGTAGATCTCAAAAATGGTTTTCATGAACATCAAGAAAAAAAAAAATTTAAATAAAATAAATAATAAATAAATAAATAAATAAATAAATAAAGTTTCTTATTCTTTTATGTTTAATAACTTCCAAATTTACGTTTTTAACATCCCAAAAGCAGTAAATCAAGTAAAATCAAAACCACCATCCCACCCACCCTCATGAAAAACCACTTGTTGATCTACTTGATCTATTGATTCTATTGATCTATTGATCTATTGATCTATTGATCTATTGATCTATTGATCTATTGATTAAGGTCAAATTTTTTTTACTAAAATTGTCATGTTTTTCTTACCCTATATTAAGTAAATCAGTAAATCAGGCCACCCAACCTACCCTCCTGTCCAATCATGAATCTAATTGAATTATTGATCTTATTGATCTATTGATTAAGGTCAATTTTTACTAAAATTTGTCATGTTTTACATACCCTAAATCAGTAAATAACAATAAATCAAGCCATCCACCCTACCCTCCCTGTCGCAATCATGATCTTTGATTCTATTTGATCTATTGATCTTTGAAATGCTATTATCTATTGATTAAAGGTCAAATTTTTTACTTAAATTTGCAATGTTTTACATACCCTAAATCAGTAAATCAGTATATCAAATCACCCAACCTACCCTCCTGTCCAATCATGATCTATTGAATCTATTGATTATTGATCTATTGATCTATTGATCTATTGATTAAGGTCAAATTTTTTTACTAAAATTGTCATGTTTTACATACCCTAAATCAGTAAATCAGTAAATCAAGTCACCCAACCTACCCTCCTGACCAGTTGTGATCTATTGATCTATTGATCTAATGATCTATTGATCTATTGATTTAAGTCAAATTTTTACTAAATTTGTATCTTTTTAATACCCTTAATT
>JABUQX010036586.1:42500-56621 GCA_015478945.1 Trachelipus rathkii
TCTAGGAGGGGAACTGCTCTAGGCAATTATTACCTAGTAGCTGCATGAAGGATCGAACCCTAATCTTGTGCCTTGCGACAATGATGCTCTACAAATTGACTCGGAGCCGGTAAATTATTTTTGCCGGCTCCCGCTCAAACTCCACAATGTTAAAATTTCTCGGCTCCTTTTCATTGATTTGAAATATGCAGTTAGGCTCGGCTCCGACTCAGCCCGAGGTCACAAAACGTATCGTGTACATGCCGACCGCAGTCAACGCCATTTGTGGGTATCGTTGTAAGTGTCAGAGTTCATCTAAGCCAGGCACTCAACCAATTGCCGTCCCTCATAAATCCGCCTTGATTCACACTCTATTAAGAAAATTCTTCGTTTCTTCTAAATTTCAAATTCATCTCTTCAAGTACAGTCTTTACATGATACAATCTATTGTTTTCTCGGTCTTCCAGCGTCGTTCAAAATTCACTCAATATATCATACCGTTTAAGCCCCAACCTACTAGCACCAATATCTTCCATATGTCGCAAACCAGTTTTAATACACTCTCATTTAATTCTCATTCACGTCTTTCTTCAACACGAACAGCTCCCTACAAACTTATCTCATTTCTGCCTTCCTCTGCTAACACTGCCTCAAGATGCCTATAGCGACGACAAGCTTAGATCTATACTGTTCTTTTCTATTTTCAGTAAAAAGTTATCACTACTATACATTATCAGTGCGGTCGTAGATAAATTTTGTGGGGTGGGGGGATGTTGCTTAAAAAAATATATAAACGAATTAAGAAATACAAGTTTTAAAACATTAAAAACGTAAAACATTAAAGCGAAGATTAAATATAATCTCTCGTAATATATAGTATATATATTATATATATATATATATATATATTTATATATATTATAATACTATGTATTATATTATATATATAATATACTTCTAATGTATTATATAATATAGGTTATATCTATATATATATATATATAATTATATTATTATAATAGTATATGCGGGTTTTTAACCCAAACATCACGTTGAGTCAAGAGAGAACATAGCATACCCTTGCACAAAGATCGCACTCGCGTGAGTGACAGTTCTTTCTCTTACCTAAGGCGTTCAGCTCTTTCTGGACATGTTGGCGCATGACGCACAACAAATAACACCTCGTCGCTGAACTGTGAGAGAGCCAGTTCATACTAGGATTTTAAATTTTTAATGAACTAGGGGATGTCTACGGACACTAAGCTTAAGAATTATATAATGTACAAGTATAATAAAGAAAGAATTAACGAAAAAGTTATCATGTGTATTGGAATGTTAGATAAATCGGGTGAAAGATAGGGAGGCTGGGCAGTTCCGCAGTGGCCTATGCACAAACAGCCATTACGTTAACACCGGTAACAACATATACTCGTGCAGAATCCTAGCATACGTTAAGACTTAGTTCCTTTGCAATTCTAAAAAAGATTTATGCTCATCTATCTCTCAACTTATATATGCAATCTTCGTATCTAATCTCTTTTATCGTTTATTTCATTTCAATATTTGCATAAATATCTTAGATCTTGTTCAGTTGCTCACAATATCCACAAAGGATCAACTTTTGACTCTCTGTCCCAGACCGTAAATTACCGTTACTCCTTACATATTTACTGGTGCAAATCTCTATCCACCAATCCTCTCAGAACTTATCTTTAGATTCGCAAGCAAAACACAAAAGTCTATCTGCGCAAATTAACAGGGCTAAACTCTCTCATCCTCTACAGTATAGTGAACCTCCGGCTATACCCCCCTCTTTGATTCATTCAGTTACCCTACTCCATATACAAATTGTATACAGCATAGAGAATATTAGTAATCGTCTACCTTCTTCTACCTCTCTCCATCTCTCTCTTCTGCTCTTCTCGTCTTCGTCTTCTCTTTCTTCTCTCTCGTTTCTTCTCTTCTCTCGTCTCTCTTCTCTCTATACTATATATTATATATATAGGTATTATATATTAAATAAATATATATATATATACTATATATAAGATATAATATATATTATATATATTATGATATTAGGTATTTTTAATTTTATTTTTATTATTATTATATATATATTGGGCTTTGGATTAGATAGTAGTATTTATATATTAATTTTTATCAGCCGAAATTTTATGAAAATACGTTATTATTTCTCTTAAAGTATGGTGTGTATTAGGATAATATTAAATGATAATAGATAAATTATAGATTTAATAATGTATACTGAATTAATAATGCAATTAATAACAATAATAAAATAGAATAATAATAACCTATATTTTTAAATAGTTCATAAAATAATATATCGAATATGAAAATAATAAATGAATTTAATAATAATAATAATAATAATAATGAAGTAATAATTAATAAATATATAATATAATAATAATAATTAATATTTTTAAATTATTTAATGAATATAGAATGAATCCCTTCGTATAATAATAATTCAATAATAATAATATGAATGAAGGCTTCATTAGTTAATAGATTTGTCTTTTTAATAATCTAAGTAACTAGCATTGGAATAATAAATAGTTTTAAATATTTATTTCTTGATAATACAAAATTTTTGTAAAATTAATTTTTAATAAAAATAATCGCAGGACTTATAATCTTATCTCATATTTTCTATATAATAATATCTATCTTGAATAATAATAAAGTTTGTAAAAATAATCTTTTCAGTTGTTTTAAAATTCTACATAAAATTTTTTTTTTTTACTTTATTTTTTTCGGTATAATAATTATTAAGTTAGTCATCATAATTTATTTCAAAATTTATTGGTGAGAACTCTCAAAAAAAGTTCTACATTATACCAATATAAAGTTAATACATTCGTTATCTAGAGATATATCGTATCTTTATCCATGTGTCTATCTATCTATCTACTATCTATCTATCTATCTATTTATCTTATCTATCTATTATCCTATCCTATCTATCGTATTCTATCTATTTCTTTTTCTACCTATCCTATCTATCAATCTATCTATTTATTGTCTATAACTATCTATGCTATTTCTTTTCATCTATCTATCTCTATCTATCTATTGCTATTATCTAATCTATCTATATTAGTCATATCATTCCTAACTACTTATCTTATATTTCTTTATGCTTCTTATCTATGCTATCCAGTCAACTCTATGTATCAGCTGTTAGAGTCATTACGTATTATCTATCTTATCAGTCTCTTATCTATTTATTTGCTTTTCTATGCATGTATTTATTGTATCTAGTCTATCTATCGTAATAATTGTATATCATCGTATTGCTATCTATGTATCATCTATTCTATTAGGTTATCTATCTATGTATCTTTCTATCTATCTATCTTATTAAGTCTATCTATATATTTATTATCTAATATCTATATATCTAAGAGTATATATTAGTATAATTAAATTTATCTTCATTATCTGAGCTTTTTTAATTCCTAGGATCCAATTTTATCTAATAATACTTTTTTCGTACTTAACAAACTTTGATTGTTTGCTAGAGGCTGTTTGTCAATCTCTATTTTATATATATAGATATGATTATATAGTATATATATTATTATGTATAATTATAATATAAGTATATATATATATAATGATTAATAGGTTTAATAAGCTATTACTTTACAGAGTGGCATTCACATACAGATTCCATATAGCAACTATTAGTTATATATATATTATATAATTTCATATAATAAATATTTTTATTTTTTGTAAGAGATGAGAGGAGAGAGAGAGAGAGATGAGAGAGAGAGTAGAGAGGAGAGAGAAATTGAGAAGAGGAAGAGAGAGAGAGGAGAGGAGAGAGAGAGAGGAGGAGAGTAGGGAGAGAGAGAGAGATGAGAGAGACGTGTAGAGAGAGATATAGAGAGACGTAAGAGAGAGACGTGAAAAAGAGACGAGGAGACTAAAGGGAGAGAGAGATGGGCGAGGACGTAGAGAGATGAGAGAGAGGAGAGAAGAGAGAGAGAGAGAGAGAGAAGAGAGAGAAAGGAGAGAGAGTAGAGAGAGTAGAGTTCTCATGATATGGTCGAAGATGCCATGTTGGTAACCGTTGGTGTGATAAAAGATGATAGGAAAATGTAAATTTGCATGGGCTGTGATGATCGATGCGAAATCAGTGGAATAAAAAATTCTATTTATTGATGGTGCTGGTTCTCTATAGGGTTGTTATGCTGTTGATTGGTTGTATATTTTGGTTGTGGAAGTTAAAGCAGTCTTGAATGTAATGCTTTTTCTAGAATAGGGTAATGAAAATAGTGATGTTTTTGTTGCTTAAAAATGTCATATATTAATTTTTGGTATTTTTTAAAAGTTTTTAAAGTTAATGTAAATTTGATTTAGTTTTTATATTATAGCATCTTTTTTGCTTAATACAGTATTTTTTATTATTGATTATAGCATTTTTAGTATGATCTGAATAAGTATTCTTTGATTTTTGACTGATGTATGATATGTTGATTATGATTAGTGATTTGATGATTTAGGTGATTAGTTGATTATGTATTATTATTATTCTTATGTATTATTATCTAATTTATTATATTTATTATATTTTTATTATTATTTTATATTATTATCATTATTGGTATTTAGAAAAGTTATTGGCATTGATTTCAGTGACTTCGTTTACAGACGTGAGTGAAGTTGTGGTGTTATTATTTATTTATTTATTATTAGTAGTAGTAGTAGTAGATATTGTAGTAGTTATGGGTATGTGAGTATGTGTGAGTAGAGTAGTAGCTAGGTAGTTGTTATTGGTCGGTAATATTGTGTTGTTGCGTTACGAAATTATGTATGTTATTTATTATTCTTTTAGTTTTTAGTTATTAGTTATTATTTGTAGAGTTATTATGATGTGTTGATATTGTATTGTGAGTGGTGTGGGTTGTATTGTGGTTTAATTGTATTGATGTTATTAGGTTATTATTATTTTTTATTATTATTCTATTTATTATTTAATTATTTTTGATTTCTTTATTTTTAATTTATTTTTATCGTTTTTTTATTTTTTAATTTGTGTGTGCGTCTCGCTGTGTGTAACATCGTGGTTCTCCTAATGTTTGCATTTATTTTTTGTTTTACTTTTTATTTTTATTGTTTATTTTATTTTTTAATTTTTATCTTTTTTTTTTAATTTTTGTTACACGTTTAACTTCAATTGTTTTTAAATAGTAATTAATTATTAGCTCTTTTTGTTCATTATTTATTTTATGTTTTATTATGATGTCTTATATTGTTCCTCTTTTTCCTGTTATTTATTTTTGTTATTTTTCTGATTATGAATCATTTTAATTTAAAATCCCGAATAAATTAGCCTTTTATCACATTATTTGTATTAAAGGAATATTTGGAAGTAAATTTCTAAGATTTTTCTGTACTTTAGATATTCTCAACTGTTTTTCTTACAGAAAGAAGAGTATTGATGTTATTTCAGGTAGATTAATTGATAAAAAGTAGAGGCAATATGATGCAAGTATTTATTTGTATTAATCTGGTTAGGGTGCAGCGTTGTTGTTTAATCTTCTGGACGCCATAATTAGATTCTTGGTCATGCTTTGCTGTTGAGATTACTTTTTTCTCTTGAGATCCTGACCAAGATAGTAAGACTCTGGTCTATAGTTTTTGGTTGATGAGCTTTCTAAATCCTGGTACTAGATAATATACAGCTGTTTTATTTCTGGTTAGAAGTAGCGGTTCCACCTGACCGGATATCTATTCCTGGCAATGTCGTCGTAGGGGGTAAGTGTCGTCGCGTAGTTCCTGACAATAATTAGGCTGCTGAAATATTTGTGGTTTGGGTAAGCGTTTCTTCACCTGACCAAGATAATCAGGCCCTGGTCATTTTCTGGGTAGAGCGAGGTCGTTTTCGCTATCGACCAGTTAATAGACGCTGGTCATTTTCTGTAGGTGTCGACGTGTTGTCAACCGGTGAAAGATAATAGGCCCTTGATGTTTCCTGGTTGGAGAAGCGTTTCTCTAAGTCTGGCATGATGATAGGCGGTGGTCATGTTCTGGGTAGGGAGCAGGGGTAGTTTCTCAGGTCATGACCAGGTATAAGTAGACGCCTTATCATTTTCGGTTAGATCAATGTTAGCAGCTGAAACAGATTAAAGTCCCCGGTCATGTTCGTGGGCAGCGGCAATGCGCAGCGTTTCTCAAACGCTGACCAGATATAGCCTGATGCATTTCGGTGATGGCAATTGGTTCTGTTCGGCCTGACCAGATAGTATAGGATCCTGGTCATTTCTTGTTGAGAGCATGCGTTTCTGGCACTCTAACAAATAATAGGGCCAAGGTTGTGACGGCATCAATATAAAAAGTACAGTAAAAAGTAAAATGTGGAATCAATTAGTAGGTGTAATGTGTTAGGGTGGATCTATTAGTGTGTTAAAGACTTGTCGAAGAGGTCAGCCAATGTGCATTGAGATAGGAGTCTTAAGTTGTTCAATTGAGTGTAGTCTTCACTCGTGTGGTGCAGAAAGTGATTGCTGGCATGCTGGACACGGCACTTTGGGACGTATGGGGAGACGGTGGTAGGCGGATTCAAGTTGGGGGTCTGTGAGTGATTGTAGAAATTACGGGGGGGGATAGGATGAGTAGACTTGGAGAGTATGAGATTGAATATTGGAAGTAGGGTGTATTATTAGTGTGATGGGGAGTTATAGGAGGTCTTGATAACATGAGAGAGAGTGGTATGATGTAAAGTTGAATATAGTTATATAGTATACTGATTTATATAGTACTATTATTATTATATATTATATGTATTAAATATATAGTATTATAGTATATATATAAGTATATAATATATATATATATATATATAGTAATATTAATATATATATAGTATATATATATATAAACTTGTTAAGAAGTAATTTGAAAGTAGCTGGTACTAGAATATAATGAAAGTAGAATAAAAGTGCTAAATAATAAAGCTTATATGAGGGAACGTTTGGTCCCTTTTGATATATGAACTGGGCCGACGAATGGTGCGTCATTTGTAAAAAAATTTAATAAAAGATCTGGTTATGTGTAGAGATTTCCTGTAATGAATCCACAAAACATTAACATAACCTATGCTAAACTGTGGAATCTTATCCTAACGCTATACTAGACTTAACCAACCTACTTACCTAATTAACTCTAACAATAACCTTAACATAACTTATCCTAGATTGAGCCTAAACTTAAACCTATACTGTAACTAGTCCTTTAATCCTAACTTAACCAACTTGAGCCGTTGAGACTTTAACCTATTAAACCTATAGTTAACTTTACATGAACCTAGACTTTATCTCTACTTGTAAATAACTTATACGCTAGAGATGCATGTAACGGTGTAACGTGATGTCAGTCTGGTGCTTAGGTTAGAACCTATGCGTTTGAAGGGTTGTTGAACGCTAATACTTTGCGATAGATTGGTAGTAACTATACTTCAACGGTATTTCTTTTTACCTTGTGGGTAGCTTTGTAGATCGTAATCTGACGCCTTAACGGGCTTAAGCTTAAACCTAACGTGACTTCGTAACTTTAATCTAGAGCTTATCTACCTAAACATAACTAACGTATACTTAACGGCTCGGTGCTGGCCTCTTACAGTAAGGTTTTGTGATGGAATGTTGTGCTTCGGGGGAGTGTACGCATTTGTTGTCGATTATTTGGGGTATTTCCCCACTCTCACTTCCATTCCGGTGGTTTTTAATTAGTGCAAAGAATGTAGAATGAATTTGAGAAAGAGGGAATTTATTGTAAAAGGATGATATATACTAATTAACAAGATTGAATATGGAACCATAGGAATGAACAGAAAAGAAAAAATCAAAAAAAACACACAGGGTGACAGTATATGTTCAAGTTTCATAATTGATGGGATGACCCAAAATATCGATCGCTAAAAACGTAGTGTGGAGCAGTGAAGAGACTCAAAAAGCCATTAACAAAGAAAAAAATCAGGAACTAGAATGGATTAAGGACTTCCAGAAAATGGTTACCTGATAGCTCGAGACTGTCCCGATCGTGAAAGTATCTGATGATGCTGTCCCTCTTTTTAATTGAATTCTTTCGTATCACGGCATTGGAAAATATTTTCTTTCAACTCGACTAAGATTAAGGAAATACCTACCAGTAATCCTAACCTACCTAACCTTAAACTAAAATGTTAGTTGATTGCGTTAAAAACTTAAGTTTTTGGATAGAAAGATGGCGTGACCGGTAAGACGTCATGCTAGGTTATTCTCTCGACCGACGAGAATGGTGAATGAGATATCTTCTAGCGAGCTAGCTGTAGGAGTTGTTTGTTTTCTCAGGAGCTGAGTCTAGCCGTGAGTAGCGCGGGTGAGTCAAGTATGAGATGTGTTAGGGATTTTCAATACGGATATTGGGATACTGTGTCATACAGGGACTCCATGTTAGAGAGAACGGGAGACATCCTATTTCTGAAGTGGAGTTCCCCGCCCCGTAGTTGAGCGCCTTGAACCACGATGAATGGAGCAGGGAAGATTTGTCATATGGTGACAGACCATATATGTTCTGAAAGAAAGGTACTTCTTCTAAAGTGTGGAGTTACTTTCATGTAGTCGTGTGGTCTAGTGGTAAACACTGCAAACAACGCGAGTCCCTCAGGTTGAAACACATCAAGGAAGATAATAGATTATAATAGTCTATATTGTTAAACTGCGAGTATGTTGAGTTTTAATGTTGAATTATAACTATAATATTATAGATATATAGTATATATTTATATAATGACTATAGATAGTAGAATATATAGTATATATGTAATTTATATATTTATATATTATAGCTTTAGATATAGTATAATATATATATATATAATACGTATTTAGCGACGTGCCATGCTGAAGATTGATGGAGAGAGGATGTCTGATCTTGCTTGAACAGCTCCTCACCGGGCTGCTGCATACGTTGGATTAGTGCTTTATTTATTTATGTACTTATTTATTTAATAGTTATTAGTATTTATATTTGATATATTAATAGTATATTATATTATGATATATATTATTTATAATATATTATATGCGAATTATAATTATTATTAGGTATATATATAAGTGATATTGATTATATCACAGTATATATATTATATAGATAATATATAGTTATATTTATAATATAAATATATATATTTATAAGTAGATATATATAGTATTATATAATTATTATATTATATTTATTAATATATAGATATAGCTATTATAACTTTTTCAGTTCGGATATGATTGTATATGATATATATAAATATATATATATATATTACTATATATATTAGGTATGTATACGTAAAAATAATACCTATATATTTATGATAGGATAATTTATATATATATAGATATATATTATGATATTATGATATATAGGTATATAATAATGATATATTATTATTATATTATAAAAGTATATTATAGTATGATATATTATATATGAGTAGAAAAATAAATATATAGGTATGTCTATTTTATATATATATATAGTATAATATATTATATATAGTATTATTAAGGTAGTACTATAATATATTATAAATATATAATAAGTATATTTTTATATAATATAGCTTTCATATTTTAGAAAATAAATTGTGACATACTGTTGATATATGATAGTTTATATATTATATATATTATATATGCTTATATATATCATATAGTTATTAAGATAATATATATATATATATTATAATATATATATATTATATATTATATTATAGATTATATATATAGTATATATTATATATAGGTATAGTATAGGTATATAATATGTAATATATATATTTATAGTATATATATATAGTATAGTTATAGTCATAATATTGATTATTATAGATATATATATAGTATCTTTTTGATTAAATTATTTATTTATTTATTTATTATTGATTAATTAATTATTATTAATTATTTATTATTATATTATTATAGTTATTATTATTATTATTATTATTAATTATATTATTATTATTATTATTATTAATGTATTATTATTAGTTATTTAATTATTATTATTATTTATTATATATGATATTAATAGGATTAGAGATTAAGAATATAAGTATAGGATTACGATACTATTGATTGGCAATCCAATATTCTTATTGAATTGATTAGGCTGAATGCCGTCTTATAATTCAATGAATCATTGATTATTATTATTTATTATATTATTATTATATTATATTTAAATATTTATTATTTATATATATTAAGTATTGATTATTATTAGTATTATGATTACTTATTATTATTTATTAATATAATATTATTATTATGTAATTATTATTGTTATATTATTATTATTATATGTAATATTATTATTATTATATTATATTGTTTATTATTATTATTATTATAGATATTGATTATTTTATTATTGATATATTAATATTATTATTATTATATTATTTATTATTATTATTAATTATTATTTATAATATTATTATATATACTTATTATTATTATTGATTATTATTATTATAATTATATTGTTATATTATTAAGTTTATTCTTAGATTCTGTATTGGCAAAGTTCGTGTTTGGATTTACATAAACCAATCCTTAGTACCAATGGATGCTGTATATTAATCATATCCTGTTTGTAGAATTTTATGGGGCTGCAAGGACACAACATTGCTGTTTGCATTAGTATGGCCCCCTTTCAGAAATTGGTATTGAGTATTAAATATTGTACTGCAACATGTTAAAATAATGTATACCTTGTTCTATTTTTCTGAATATAATGTTTGAGTTGAAGTCCAAGTGTATCTGATTATTTTTTAAAAACTTCTTTTATTTAATACATTATTACATATTATTTTTATTTATTACTTATATATTATTATTAATTATTATTATTATGTATTACATTTATTATTATATATATTTCGAATTATGTATATTATTATTATATATTATATATTTTATTGATTATTATTATTGATTATTTATTATTTTATAAATCATCATTATTATTGATTATTATTGTTATTATTATTGATTATATTATTTATATTTTGATTATTATTATTTATGTATTATATTATTATATTATTTTGTTATTATTATTGTGGTGATATGGTATATTATTTATTTTTTAATTTAATTACTTTTATGTATAGTTATTGATTATTAGTATATTATTATTATTATATGATTAATACTATTAATATTTATTATATTATGTTTATTTATTTATTTATTATTTTTTTTAATCATTTTAATTTATTAGAATTAATATTTTACTTGTGATCAAAAATTATAAATAAGGTTATATTATTATTATTATATTATGATTATTATTATTTTTAGTTTGTTTTGTTAATTTATGTTTATGTGACTTATTATAAAAACTGCAATTTCGACTTTCCTAAGACTTTCTTATACTTATATTATGTATTATTTATTGATTGATTATTGATTGATTGATTGTTGATTATTATTTTTTATTTTATTAGTTGTGATTATATTTATTATAATGATAATATAATTTATGCATATTTGATGTCTTTATTTGTTATTGTTGTTTGTTTGCTTTTATATTAAATCGATTGTATCAATTATTAGTACTGCTTTTATCATTTCTGGGGTTGGGTGTGGGGTGGGGGATATACAATTTGCATGGAACAAATATCAGAATCTCTAAGAAGCGGCTGCTCATTAATTCGAAAGAGTTTGTTCTTGCTCATTCTCCTCAGGTACTTCTCTTTCTGTGCGGGGTTGGGCCGGTGAGTCTCCGCTCCCCCCCCCCTTCATCTGCAAGCCTGCATCATTCGCGGCTTTGCGCCTACTTTGTCTACATTTCGTTGATTATGTCGTTTGAGAAAGAGTGTATTTTAAGAATAATAATACAGTTAATATATATATTATATATATGTATTATGATATATAATATATTTATGAAATATATAGTAGTATAAGTATATATATATATATATATATATATAGTTATTGAGAGGTGTATGTGACAGTCCTGCAATCCGATCTCGCATTCCTGGCAGGTACGATCCGGCATCTAAAATGGAACAGCCCCACGAGAGTGTTTGTTCGCTCGCATTCCCCCAATGTCCTCACACTGTCAACGACCAAACGCATCCGCACGGCGATGTTGTCCTTGTGTCCGCGCGAATTTGTCATCGGGAATGCGGAGTGTGATAGTGATAGTAATATATATATATATATATAATATATATAATAATATATAATATTATAATATAATATATTATATAATATATAATATATATTATAAGTATTTAATATATAGATAATATATATAGTATATAATTAAATTAGTATATATTTCTATCCTAATCTAACAGTTTCTCAATAAGCTTTATAATATAACAAATAGCTTTTTTGTTGTTTTTTAAATTTTTCTTTAATTATTGTGTATGTTGAGATGAAAAGCTGTCTTTGGTTTTTAAGAAAGTTATAAGGATTTTTGCGGCGATAGTCGTAATATAATTGGAATGTTTCATCGGTGTTATACAGTGTGTTTGGATTGAGTGAATCCGGTGCATTTATTTGTAGGGTCGTTCTAGCTTGGTTCATTTACATGATGAAGCGATCCTGTGTCTTTCTGGGCGGGAAATGCAGGTAAGAGAAGGAACCTGTTATTTTTAAGTATGATGTCATGAATTACGTTGGCGTTCATATGAAATGTTTTTTTGGAGTAGTAAGGAAAATTATAGCTTCAAAGTTAAGATGCATAATTTGTTGCAAGCGACTTTCTGATTGGTGGAGGTGTTTGGGCGGAAGTGAAATGTTGGAAAAAAGTTTACTTATATCTAAAAAATAGTATTGGAAATTTCTTTCATATCATAGTGGTTAAAAGCTCGCTATAGATATTATATGAATTATATATATATAGATATATATTAAATTATATATTGAATATATATATGAGTAGCTATTATGATAGTAAGGTATAGATATAGTATAGTAACGTAGATATAATGCTTAGTATGAGTGTATATATCTAGATATATATTATAATATTATTATATAATATATAGAGTTCTCTATAATTATTATATATATATATATAATATAATAATAAATCATTTTTGATGCTGACATCCGCATCCTCCGGCATCCGCTGCAGGTAGTCCATTCAGATCTTCTGGCGGGTTAAGCTTTGACGCAGTGTTCGGCGATTCGCGGGTGGGATAGATGGACATTGTGATAGACGCGCATGGGGCTAGTCGCTGGGCTGATGTGTAGGACTGAAAGTGCTGACATTATGGGTACGCATCATACAATACACTCGTTCGCGAAAATGTGTGCCGCGGATGTTATGAAAGTCAGTCACGTTATCCGCGAGTGTGTATGTAGTTTCTAATAGATTATCTTGCGCGTGCGTATCCCTAACGACGACTTGCCGGCGATGTCTAAAAACTTTGACATCGATCCAGCAATCAGCTATAGTAATATAGTATATATGATATATATATATATACTAATCGATATAAGTACTATGATAACCGTCAGTGTATATATATATATACGATTATTATTCTAATGTATATTAATCGTATATTATATATATAGTATTTTATAAAATATTACTCGTATCACGAGTATTATTAATACTATACATATGTAAAGGCGCTATAATCGTATTATTGATAGAGTTAATAGGTCACGTTTCATAGTAGGTGCCGTAGATTAGTAATAATACTATTGTGATAGTATAGTCTAATAGGATGCTTACATGATAGTATATGTAATATATTATAGGTAATAAGAATGATGTATATTTTCTTGTTAAAGTATTGTCGCGTGGCAATATTCTTGTGGGGGAGGATATGACTTTTGTGTGGGCAATGTTATCTGGTTTGGTTGACATGTTAGTGGTTTTAATGTTATGATTGTAATTGATTAATATTGAAGATTGTTTGTGCGTTTTGAACGATTGATCGGTTTTGGTCCAGTTTTTCGATTACTCGTGTTTATGGTTAGAAAATGTTTATCATGGTTTGAAGGAATTGGAATACCTAAATAGATTATTGTGTGTTTAGAGTGATCTTGATAAATGTCGTTAAGAAGCAAAAGGAAAAGGATTGTGGCC
>JABUQX010036587.1:0-31014 GCA_015478945.1 Trachelipus rathkii
GAGACGAGAGGTATTATATTTATGTTTATTTTTTTTTTGAACACCATTTATATTATATATAGATATATTATTTTTTTACTATAATATTATTGTATCATTTTATATTCATTAATACATCGAATACTTGCTTATTTTTATATAAGGTTTTATTTTTATACTAGTATATATATATTATATATATATATATTATATATATTTATATTATATAATATATTTACTTTAGTATTTTTATTATATATTTTTAGTTATTTTATATATATTTGGTTATTTATTTATATATACTTAATTATATCATGTCTTGTTGCATTAAAAAGAAATACATTTTCAACAGTAGTATGAACCATAAAAAATATAAATAACAAATTTTATTTTAGAAGCGACTAATTTTTTTTTTTAATATCGGTTTAGTTTTTTTTCAAACCTTGAGTTTTTGTTAGACTTAGGCTCTCCTGGGCATTATTTCGAAGTTTTTTCCCTATTTATCGAATATTAAATCACTGCAGAACATTTTCCAAAATATTTTTCGTTCAGCATTCATTTCAGCGTTTTTAATATATATAAGTATATATATATATATATTATAAATTAATAATATAATTATATATATATATATATATATATAGTATTATTATATTAGTATATATATATACTATAGTTATAATTATATATTTTTTATATTTTATAGTTTGTATGAATATGTATTTTATTACCATCACCCTTTGTTGGCTTTATTTTTTTAGGTAATCTTATTTTTTCTTAATTTTAATAATTATATTATATATTATTTCGTTATTTTTTATTTATTATTTATATTTATTTTGTATAAGTATTTTTATTATGTTTTATATTTATTTGGGTTATATTATTATTAATTATTATTTGGATTATTTTTATTTTTTATTTTTTATTTTATATTTTATAATATTATTTATATTATTGATTAATTATTATTGTTAGTATTAATATATTAGTATATTATTATTAAATAGGGGATAGTTAGTATATTATTATATGACTTGGATGTTGTTTAGTGTTATAATTGGGTGATACATATGTTTTTCTTGATCTATAATTTAATTAAATAAGACATGAATGTTATGTTGGATATTGAAAAAAAAGTGTTGCCGTTTGCATTTCAATTTGAGCTATTGCAACGAATGGCAGTGTAGCCTTTGTCCACTGATAATTCATATGATATTTATTTTTTATTTATATGTTTTATCATATTTATTTATTTTTTTATATGTTTTTATTATATTATTAAGGTTATTTATTATATTAGTAATATTTATTTTTTATATATTTATATTTCTTTTTTTTTATGTGTGGGATGGTTGGTAGAATATGGGGATGTTTATTTTTACTGATATGGTTCTTTATTTGTTAATATGTAATATATTATTATTATTGTTTTTTTTATGTTAGTAGTATCGAAGGAATTTTATTATAAATTACTTCTATAGTTGAATCTTATATTATTGGAGGAGGGTTATTATTTTATTGTTAGAGGTGGTATTATGTTGGGTTATATTTATGTTATATATTTAGGGTATAGTATATTATATTGTGGAGTTTGACTATGAGTGGATTTATTTATATTTATATTATAGTTAGAATTGTATATTTTTTACGTATATTTATTTTATTTCATTTTATTGCTTGTTTTTCTTTTAACTTTTTATTGATGACGATTTTGGGATAGTTTTATTTGTGGTCTTAAGAGCCAGGTGTGTATCTTTGCTTGTTGTGTAATTTTTATTAATTGGGCGTAGTTGTGTGCAATAAAATGGAGGGTGATTTGATAATTTGCTAATTAGTTTTTCTGGTTCCGTTTGTAGCGCGTGTTGGTTTTTTTGGTTTTTTTGGTTTTTTGGTTTTTTGTTGGGGTGTTGTTGTTTTTTTTTTGTTTTTGTTGCGTTTTCTGGTCGATGTGGTAGTAAGTGTAGCATTAGTATATGAGTAGATAGGTGAGGGTATAAGGTAGAGAGTCGAGTAGGTATAGTAGCGGGATAGTAGTGACTATGGTATAGTATTATAGGTATAATAGTGAGATATATAGTATATATATATTATATATATATATATATATATATATAATTATATAGTATAAGTTATGTTTTATTATTTATTTTATGATGTTTATTTTTTTATATATGTGATTATTATTATTATATTTTATTTTTATATATGGTGATTTATTTTTATACGAGATCTATATATAATTTATTTAGTATTAGTTATACGTGAGGTTATATAGGGGGGGTGTGGTGGAAGGGATATTTATGAAGACGTATGGAGTAGTTCATTTATTAGGTTATTAGTAGGTGAGTGCGTAGAGGTGAATTTTAGTATTAGTTAGGGTTCGAGTAGCTAGGTTTATTGAGCTGATTTTATTAGTATATATATATTTTTTGATTAATTTTTATTTATTTTTTTTTTTTTATTTTATATAATATATTTATACTTATTATTAGTTTTACCTGATATAGGTTATTTATTATTTTGAGATATATAGTTATATATCTATATATATTATATGTATATTTTTTAGGTTTTTATTTTTTATTTTTTTTCTTTATATTGTGTTTTATATATTTATTTTAGTGAGTATTAAGTTTATTTTGTTTATCGGAAATGTTTTCTAATTTAAATAAATAAAATAATTTAAGTCACACATAAAAACACTATTTCATCATATCAAGTTCTATAAATTTTAGAGTTTGAAAATATGAAGATTCCTTTGTATCTTATGCAATGCTCTTTTTCTTTAAGACTTTAAACATATATGTTTTGTTTTGCCCAATTTTTAATATATGTTTCTTCTCCTTTCTTGTGTTTTAGTTTTTGCTTTTTAATTTTCTTTCGGTTATCATCATTCTACCCCTATTTTAAGATTTCCTATATATAATTATATATTATTAATATTAGTTTTAGATTAGTGTTTATAAGATTCTAAAAATAATTAGTTTATAGATATCCGACAGCAACACAATATAAAACGTTAGTTCAGATATAGTTTTTCCTGACACTCAAATGGGGTGTTTTGTGTTTGTTTTTTTGCCTGTCTGATTATATATGTAATTATATATTATACTAATATTAGTACAAGATTTATATTAGTATCTATTATTAATAGTTTATTTTATTAATTTGTATGTGATGATTTATTTTATTTTTTATTTATAATTATGTTATATTTTATTATATATATTATTTAATTTATTTATATTATTATAATTATCTATTTATTATTATTTATATGTTATTATTAATATATGATTATTTTATTGTTTATTCAATTTCCTTTTTTCCTATCTCACTAGATTATATGAAGTGAGTGTGCGAATCATATACACCGGAACAGAAAAGTATTAGAAAGAGCTGAACGTAATGGTTGAAGTTTAAGTAATTGACGGCGGGTTTCCGGTCTTGTAGGGCCGTGCCGCGAGTTATGGCGGGGCGCGGCGGCCAAGTGAAATATAGAGCGTGCCAGTCCCGCATTTCGAGAGAAGAATTCGACAGCGTGGGAAGGGTGTGTGCGAGGAGACTGGGGGGTTTGGGGGCGAGACGGAGAGCCAGGTGCGCACGTGTGGGTATCGGTCGTTTGATGTGGTTTGGTGTTCATCCTCAGGGAAAAGCCAACAAACATACCGCGCGGCGTGACGAAATCCCACCGAGGGTTGCGCACGGGTAACTGATGGTGGGGGTTGGTACCGTGTTGTTGTCGTGGGTTCGGCTTGGTTTTGTGTGCGAGATGCTGAACTATTCTATGCTTTTGGCTAGGGCAGTTTTTTCGCTTATGACTGACGTTGTTCTAATGCCATCTTTTTTTTCAGTCTCTCCGTTGCAGCTGTGTTGATTTATTTTCCATTGCTACACTGTCACTTCGTTACTATTATGTCATTCAGCTAAATTCTAGACTCTGATCTTACGCATTCGCGATTTGTGCGTGTTGTGTCTTTTCCTTCTCGCTAGTGGGGTTGTACCCGAATCTCACAATCAACAAGTTGACATTTCTATGATTTTCTTAGTTTACGGGCGTTTCTCTTTCTTCTAGCGACCTTACACTTTTGTTGTGGTTTGTGTGTGTGTGTGTATTTTCTCTTATATTTATTCTTCATTTCGCTTCATTTCTAATTTACGTCCCACTCTTCCTAATTTGATAAAAATGACTTACTCTCCCTTAAGATTTTTAGTCCGATTCTTAACACATTGGTGACTTTTTGTAGTTATTTTAAGATGCTTTTTTTGTCTTATGCCTAGGATCGCGGTAGTCCTTCTGACTCTATATACGTTCAAATTAATACAGGGCAGTTATTAACATATTTTGGCCTCTTCGGTGTTTTGGGACCCCGTATGCTTGTCCCTCTCGGACGACTTTGTCCCTTTATAATTTTGGGGTAGCCGATCCAGTATTCTGGAGGTATAATTGTTCAATTTGTGCGAGGCGCTCGGTACGGTTCTTCGGCGCAATCACAGAGCTTTTTTCTCTACTGACACGCTCCATTTCTAATCCGCGTCTCCATTATTCTATGTCAACATATAGTCTTGCTAATATTATTTTTAAACTCAATACTGGTGCGGTGTGTTTCGCAGCCTTGCTTCAGACGCTATTCGTTAACGAGCAGTACTGTGCACAGCTCTGTGACTATTCTCTCTACGTTGTGTTTATGTACATACGCTTCTAACCTTATCTTTCTTGAGTCTACATTTGTTATTTTTCAATCCTTGCCTTCTTTATTCGAGCGATCCTTGGTGCTGTCAAATCTCTCTATGTCCGAGATCTTCTTCGTCTAAACTTTTCCTTCTATATTTTGGTGTTACATCTTAAATTACCATATTATCAAATCTTCTTGCATATTTATAAGAGGAGTAAGGTTGCACTTCTGGTTCTTAATTTATTGTCATTCTGCTTTGGCATTCTCTCGTATTTCAGATGTAAGTTCACTCGGAGTTCGGTGCTCTGCGAGTCGCTCACGATCGGGGTGCCAGAGCATTTTTAGAGTTTCTCATCATGACTCTTCCTTATGTGCGCTTATATACAGTATATTGAATAGTAATACCAAGGTGATACATTTGTATTATCATTCACTTCCTTGTTCCTTCACTTTTTTGTATTTTTTTGTGTTTTTTCTGCTAATAACTGATTTATATTATGCCAATCACTTTTCGATCTTCCGATTATTCTTTCACACTCTATGTTTTGCATTGTTTATCTTTTCTTCATAGCATTACTTTGGAATCCATTCAGATATTGGTTGATTTCTCACCTTATGACGATGATGATGATGTTGTTGCTGTTTTCAGCGTTGTTTTTCTTGTTATGTTAAACGTGGTGAGTGCGTGCGTGTGCTGCGTGTTAGGAGCGTGTGGAGTTTATGTGTGGATATCTATGGTGTTGTAGGACGTGCTCTGTGTGCAATGCTCATGAGATATACCGAAATTACATAGATTTGTAGTGTTCTTCTTCTCTCTGCTGTGCCGTGTCAATTTTTTCCGTGCGTGTCAGTATATTTTCTGTTCTAATATTGTAAGAAGGTAGTTTGATCTACTACAGTGTTTCCTCTTAGCGCATCTTGTTGTTTGTTAAACGCTGATCTCTTTTGTTCTTTGTGCACGTATGTTCATGGGTGTTTTTCAGGGGTGTGTGTTGTCAATGTTGTGTGTGCGTCTCGCACGACTTTGTTGGTGTGTATCGTGTTGTGTGTTTGGGTTGTATGTTGTTGTGTTTTTGTTGTGTGTGGTGTTGTGTGGTGTATGTGTGCTGTGGTTGTGTGTGTTGGTGTGTGTGTGTGTGTGTGTTGTGTTGTGTGTATGTGTGTTTTTTTTTTGGTCGGACGCATTAATACCAAGCATATTATCTTTCGCGCTACTATTACACTCAAAGTATTAACTAATATTCCCTTTTTAATTTCCATTACAGTGTTCAGTAGCTCTTATTATCTGTTTCACTTTTGTTTTGTGACCCTTTTTATAATGGTAGATTATTAATAAGAAGCTGGCTCGTCTGGCTCTTTCTTGTCCTCGGAGAACAGAATACGCTTTTTGTGTGTTTGCTTTTAAGCTGTCCGATATCCAAGTGCAGAGTGCGAGTGTCATGCCGTCGTGCTTGCGCGTGTTCGTTGAACTGAGTTAGCTCGTCCTTCGTAGCAGATCGATCTTGTTGCACAACTTTCCAATTTTTGCGCGTATAGGTCCATTATCATTGCATCTCTCTTTCCGTTTTGACGCAGTAAAAATTTTTTTCTTATGATCATATCCTGTGTCCATGGTACTTTTTAAATTTTTTTCTTTTGCAATCTTTTCTTAAGCTTTGTTCTATGGTTTAGCGGAAGAAATGGTTTTAAAGCTCGTGTGTTTTGTGTTGTTTATTGTTTTGTTTGTTGGTTGTTGTTTTTGAGTTGGTTTTCCTATACTTAAATGACCTGTTCATTTGCGCGTTCGGAAGAATACTTAGTTTAGGGATTGTCTTGGATCAACAAAATCACTACTTATGTTTTGGGGCGAATAGTGCGAGCCTTTTTATTATTTACTTAGATGTCTTAATGTGTGGTGTGCATATTAATTTGTGCGATATATGTTTAGCTCTTTCCATTCATGTTTTTTTTGTCGCGCTTGCGTACAGTTCCATTTCAATGTTCTAGCTGGCCTGCCAAAGGTGACTGTAATTTGTGACAATTTTGATGTGCTCATCTTTTTTCTTCTTAATTGTTTCTATTTTTTTTACGTGCTTTTTCTCGTGCTTCCGTTCCATATAGATGCCTTGCGTTATTTGGCCAGTTTTGTTGAAGTCTCTCTTTCATTGTCTTCTTCCTTACCAAATCCGTTGTGTTGTTTTCAATTGTTGCTATGTTTTTTACTGTTTTTATTTCATTTTTCTATTATATTTATATTAGTTATATATATATTATTTATATGTTTTGTATTTTATTGGTGGGATTTAAGAAATGTTTTGATTTTTTTTTTTTTTGTACGTATGTTTGGGTGTGTGATGTGATGTGTGATTGCAAATTAATGAGACCTTATTTTTGATTATAATATTGATGTGTTGTCTTTAGTGAGTTATTATATGTGTATGTGTTGGTGTGTGTATGTTCTTGTATTAGTGTGATGTGTATGTTGTATTTAGTTGACTTGTTATGATTATATTGTATATTGATATTTGTCATTGTATCTTTATTGAGAGGTATTTATCCTTTATCTTATTATTTTATATTTTAATATCTATATATCTAATTATATCTCCTATTTTATATATTTAATCTTTTATTATATAGTTATTTATTTTATTTTATTATTATAACTATTTTTTTTAGTTTTTATCTTTTGTCTTAGATTCATTTGATTTATTTTATTTATTTATATTTCTTATAGTTATATAATATATTAATATTATATATATTATTATTAATATATATATTATATATTATATATTAATATTTTACATATAATATATTATATATATTTTATATTATATATATCTATATTTATGATTTTATATTTTTATATATATTTATTATTTTATTTTATAAGTAACTATTATTATAATATTTCATATTCTTAGTTATAGTATTGAATTATGTTTGTACTTTTTTCTTAATATTTATTATTTATATATATATATATATAAATATACTAGGTGTATTTTTTATGTTTGAGCTTTTGTCCCCTTTATATAGATTATGCTTTTATACTTTAGTACTATATATTGTTTTTTATTAATTGTATTATATCTTATATTATATATATATATAGTGATCATATTTATAGTTATTATATTTATTTTAATATTTATATCTTTAGGGTATGGGTTAGTTAGTATTTATGTAGTTGGTTATAGTATGGCTGGTGAGTAGATAGTATTATATTTTTATTATTTAAGTCTATATATATTTTATAGTGATTTTTTTAAATTATATACTGGTTTTCAAGAAAATAGTTCAAAATATTTAAATAGATGTAGTTTAATATGTATATACAGGTTGTGGTAATTTGTATTATAAATAAAAAAAAAAATTGTAGTTAGAGATATTATTTGTTACATTGTGTTATCATTATATTATATTATAGTTATATATATATATATTTAGTGGTATGTATATTATACATATATAAGTAGTTGAGACTATATAGTAGAGGTTATTTGATAGATATATACTGTTATGTATATATAATTTGGGTATATTATATAGTAATATACTATTATATTATATTTATTAATTATATAATATATATATTATTTATTTATATTTTTTTACTTGGCATAAATTTTTGTAGGATATACTGTAACTGTTGATCTTACTTTGAAGGTACTCTTCCTTACTGTAACCTATACTGTAATCCCCCTTAAAAACTCCTTTTAAAAAAAATTATATATACCCCCCTAATCCTTATACCTTAACTAATCCTAAACCTCTAACCTAACCTAAACCTTAACCTATACCTAAAATCTGCTAGACCTTAGGCGCCTCAACTTTAACGCCTAGACCTAAAGCTTAACCTATGGAATTAATTTTATTATTTATATTACAGGAGTTGTTTTGGTTGGGTTACCAGTTTGTGATCGAGGAACTTAGGAAGGTTGCGTGGGGTTTGGTTGTGAAACGGGCTATCCTTTAGTGAGGTGGTTTGATCTAATTTAGAGGGCGGGCCTAACTAGTCACTAGTACGGAAGTTTCTACAAATTTTGCGCCTATAGGTATATTATATATTGGGGTTAGATAGGGTTTATGGGTGATATTTATATAGGGTATATATTAGTATATATAAATTGATGTAGTATATAGTAGGGGTATTGAGTATGATAGAGTAGTATATTATAGTTGATGTATAGGGTAGTGAGCTGGTGAGTTAGGTGTGTGGGTTGAGTTTAGTGGTTACAGTTGAGTGTGTATGGTTTATTGTAGTGTTTCATATTAGTTATTATATATAGTACTATTATTATTATATATTATATATTATATATAATAGTATTATATTGTCGATATAACTTGTTATTTAGGTATAATATATAGTTATTATCGTTATTAGAGTTATATAATGATAAATAGGTAGTTTGTATTATTATGAGCGGAATATTATATATATATATAGCTAGTTAGTATAGTATGTATGAGAGGTATTATATATAGATACTCTGAGTAAAAGTTATAGTTATGATGGTAGTTATGATGGTATTCAAAACAAATTTCTACTTTTTTGAAGACATTTTTTAGAATTATATACATTTTTTTTGTATTTTTCTGTAATTTTGAAGTCGTTATAGTATTTATCGCTACATGAATTTAATTTTTGTATGTATATGTTTAATAATTTTAAAAATTATTTTAGTTAGTGTTCTAAGTTTGAAAATTTCTGAGAATAAAAGTTATTTAGATATATAATGCCTTGATTAAATATTTTCAGCGGAGGGACTTGAGAATAATTCTTCGAGTATTAAAATATACATCTTGCTAGTCAGAGATTATAAAATTAATTATTGCAATCAATAGAGTTTTTGCGTGCACAAAAACATTTTGAGGTCAGTTTTATAGGTAACCTGTTTGTGGCCCCTGGATTTCCGAATATGACCGTTCCGTTTTTCCCTAGTATTGACTTTATGTTGTTTTGTAGATACAGTGGGGTGGTGTCTACTAAAAATACATTAATTATAACGGAGAGGCGATATTCTTATGTTAGGTGTTGGGGGGGTGTGGTATTATCGTAATTCCAGATAAGTGAGAGCACACGAAAAGCATATAATAAGTTTTGGTAATTGTTTAATTTCTTTTGTGGAGCTATGTTTAAAAAGGTGCTAATAGGTCAAAACATTCAAGGGGTTTTCAAGGTACAATGAAATCCAGCGGAATTATAGCGCAGTGACAAAGTCGTCTGTGCTTAAATTGTATTGTTTCTGCGGGGTGTGCCAGAATGTGGGACCAATCACGTTTTGAAATTGTGCTTCCAGACAATGAGTCCTGGCCATCAATGTGTGTGATTGGGGTCCCGATCTTCCTTGGTATCTTTTTCTTCCATCACCTCATGTATGATCTTGAAATGGAGTTACCTCTCCGTCCCTGTGTTTTTTGTGCTTGGCACTATAAGCTATCCTAAAGTAGAGGTGGTGGATTTCTTTCGGTTAAACTCGATTCTATTAGCTGATCATGTAAGATGAAAGTGAAACTTTTCTATGCATTATTTCTGCATTTCAAATTTGGTTGTGTTAATCTTGAAAGCATTTTTGCTGTGGACGACTTCTACATTAGGTTGGTCAGATTTATGGTTGCTTTCTTTTTTCTGGGGAGAAAAGAGTAGTTCTGAAAAAATCCGGGGAAGACATATACTGTGGTTTTCGCAGGCTTCAGATGCTTCAATAGCAGTCATTGGAATTTTATGGAAATTGGTCATCCTTGATGAAATTTGGCTGATTTGAGGGCCCTCGCTAAAGTATTCCAGCTTTGAGGGTTTCTCCATACTCCAGCCCTGAAAAAATCTGCTCAATATATTTGGAAAACATTCACCATCTTTGGGTCTAGGGCCGGCTAGTATCAAATCTGGCTTCAACATCAGAAGTCCTAGTTTTGACGATGTGGGATGTGGGAAAAACAATAATTTTTCCTTTCGGTTGCTGTCCAAACCTAAGCTGGTTCGTTTTTAATTTGAATGAATTTTGGTGGGAATGCTTATTTCTAGCAGGTCATATTTTTCTCGCTTATTTGTGCAGTGCCATGGGACCATCGCCTTTTTTTCCTCCCAGTGGGTCTTCTCTTAGGGGCCCTATCTTTATTTGCGGTTCCCAAGCCATATGGAAGGCCTTAAGGGTTCAAGCTTAGGTATACTTAATCCGGGGCGCTTTGGGGTCTGGCTTCAAGTAATGTATTGTTGATCATCTTGGTCAAATTCAACGTCATAATGAGAGACACCTGTTGGGTTTGTTTTCATTTATATTCAAGTCTTGTCTGCAAGAAATCATTCTTAGAGGTGGTTTTCAAATATTGCCTCTTCTCAGTTTTTGTGTTGAGTGACCTTTTTTGGCAAATCGATGCTAAAACTATTTTGGGCCTATTTTGTTTCAAGTATTTAATTTTACGAGCACTTCAATGCTTTTCGGGGTTTTGCACTATACATCAAGACGAGGATTTTTCGCCATCTTTTCTGGTCGTGTATATTGTATTGTAACCGCCATTTGGAGTAGAGGTTCCCAGGGAGTGTTCCGTACAGTGGAGTACTTATGGTTTTGCGGTTGGCTTCAATGAATTATAATGAATTATAAGAAGTACGTACCTTCTCTTTGTCCGACAACAAAGTTAATTTTGGTATCTATTTCGGTTGTCCTTGGTATCATTTATTGGGTTTTCTTGGTTCACTTAGTTTCTTAGGGGATGCGTAAATCTCAGAACTCGTTGCTTGGAGAGTACTTAACTTCTCGTACTTAAACTCATGCTTGATCTCTTTTCTGTTGGGATTGAACCTTTGTGTTTTTGTGGCTTGTGGTTAGATAGTAACTGGATTCTGGGTCATTGATTTTGCGGACTACCTTTAGCTATCTTGCATATTCGCTGTTGACACCAAATACCTGGATGCCTCCTTTCCATCGAGACAATGGGTGCTTAGGTTGGGAGTGTAAGTGAACACTGTGCATGGGGAACATGCGTCGGAGTGGGTGATATCAGGTCCGCCTTTGCTGATTCTAAATCCGGTATTACTGCGAAGGGATGGTTACGTTTCTTGTTTGAATCGATTTTGGTGATTACTTTCACATTAACGCAAACAAAAGGGAATATCAGTTCATCTTTTGTTGGTGATTCTTTGGCTTTTCCCGCCATTATGCCATAAAGGGCGGCAGGGCGGGCGAATCTTTTAAAAAACTTATCTGGTTTTTCGTGTTGGTGTGTTCCAATGTTTCCCACTGACGGGTAGAGGTTTTCGACATCCCAACGTTGTGTGAACAGACCCATATGGGTGAAGCCCAACGACTTATCTTGGTGCTCCAGGCGATTTGTTTTCTATTCTAAACGTAGGATGCAGATATTTTGTCTTGCTTTTGGTCTATGCTAAAAGTTAGTGATATAGTTCTTCGTTTGGTTCTCCTTGGGTTCAATATTCACGCACCTAGATTGTATGGGTCAAGAATACACTGGGGTTTTATGTTCCAAACAAAGGTTTGGCTTGGCTCCTTTCTGCTGAGTACTCATGATGGGTGGGTGTCCCTTGAAACTATAAGAAAAAAAATAGTGCAAGTTTAATATTAAAGGTAAGAGGGGGTGTGTGTCGTGGGGATGTCTCGCGGCTTATATAGGATAGAAATTAAAAGCGAAATATTAACTGTAAAATATGCATTAGAAAAGATTTGATGGTATAAGACGTTGTAGGTAGGGGGTTAGCTGGAACGAGGGTTTTGGCCCTGTAGCTCCGTGTAAGCAGGGACTTATGAGCGGGATGTTTTCTTGGGTATAACTAGATTTTTTATCAATTTCTGTTTTATATTCTCTAGTCGTATAAAGAAGTCGTAAGAATATGTTCGCAATTAATTTCTTACAATTCTTAATTTTCTTTTTCAAAGAGCAAATAAAAAATATGAATTTTTTTTGAAAAGTGTTTTTGTTAAAGATTTTACGGAGTAAATTCTTCCCATAAAGGGAAAGTGGATTACCATTCTCTCGTTCTTTGTGTAATTGCCTGAAGACTGCCCCTCTTTAGCTCATTCTTTAAAGGTTTCCCTTCTGTCGCTTTTCGTTTTGTATTTTATTGAACTCAAAACAAGATTGTGGGAAAATATTTTTAGGAGATAATGGAGAATTTCTTTCTTCTCAGCAGAATCTTAACCTTTTTTATATTGTTGCGTATTTTTGTTTATATATTATTGTATTATAATTATTATGTACTGGTGGTTTCAATTACTCTATTTTGAAGTCCAATGTTATATTGGTTTTCCGCGCCATCTTTGGTTGATTCTTTATGTTGTGGCTGGTTTTCAATTGTAATTTTGCTTTTAGATTGGGATAAATTTTCTCTGCCAAAATTAGTAAATACATAATTGATATATTTGATCTTTAACAATTAGACAGAAACATTTAGATGGTCTTAATCAATTAATTTCATCTTTAGCTTTTTCTCGTGGTAGCCTTAATTTTTGAGGAAATAGCCATTAAAAAAAAATTTCTTATTGCTTGGATTTATCTTTTTTTGGGGGGTTTCGGGTGGTGGGTGTGGGGAAAATTTTTTTTTTTGTCTGCGGGACCTACAAAATGCACATAACACACACATACACTACACACACTTACACATCACACACACCCACAACATCACACTACACACATTTACACCTACACACACCACACACACATTTTTTTTAGAATGGTCCGAAAATTAATATAGATTTGTAGATATAAAGCTGAGATTTTAATTATATTTTATACTACGACAATTTATCTTATTTCATCTCAGTTTTTTGTAAAGGGATATTTTGATTTTCCATTTATTAAATATTGATAGTGGTACATATCATTGTCATGCATGGGGTAGATTCATCAACGCATTATTTGTCTAAAGTGTGGGGACTAAAACTTTTCTTCTTATCAGCCACTCTTTCCGTCAGTTAAATTGCTGCATCATTTTCTTTTTTCAACTACGGTATATTATGATTTATGGTGTTTCTAGTAAATGATTTTCCTCTTGCTCGTTGTTTACATGTACATGAATGTAGATTCTGGGAATACTTTTTTAATACGAAATATATTGTTTTTCTTTAAAAGGGAATTTTATTTATTACTCATAACTGGATAACTCGTGAGAGAGCGCGGACTGGAAATTTAAAAATCAACCCAGATTATATTATTTAAAATAAAAACAATTTAATTTTTTAGTTTATTCCTTTTTAAATTTTATTATTTTAATTTAATACTATTTATATCATAGTTATTTATAACTCATATAAATATAATTAAAATGGTATGTACAGGGTATATATTTCATAAGGCTGGTATTTTACGTTAAATGTTTTCTTTTAAATTTTCTTTACAAATTTAATTATACTAATTAATACTAAATATAATTATATACTGTATATTAGATTAATATTAATAATATTAATATTAAATATTAATTATATATTAAATATACTATTATTATTATTATATTAATGATAAAATACTAATATTACTAATATATATCTATATTAATTATAATATATATATAGTATATATATATATATATATATATATTATATGATATATATATAATATATATATATATATTATTATATAATATCTATATATATATTATATAAAATAAATATAGTATATTATATATATATATAATATATTTATAAATATATTATATAATAATATATAATAATAGTAGTATAATATATATAATATAATATACTAGTATATTATTATGATATATATAACTGACGATGTAGTAATAAGTGGTTATACATCAATGCTATTTACTCTTAGGTTATTGTTTAATTTAGTTTTTTTTTTTGTTAGGTTAGGTTAGTTTAGGTTTAAGGGTTAACTTAGGTAGGTTTCAGGGTTAAGTTTAGGGTTAGGGGGTTACCTTCAAATTAATGTATTTAACGCGCTAAAATTATTAAAATAGCGCATGCAATAATTTATTTAGTTTCCGTTTCCTGGGAGTCAACCGCTTATAAATAGCATATATATTTAGATATATATATATATATATTATATAATATATATATTAGATATTAAATATATAGTATATTATAGTTTATATACTATATATGTAGTATATTGAATATATTTATATATATATATATATATACGGATATATGAGTTAAACGTTTGGCTTCAGTGGTTAAAGGCGAGAAGCATTGATCTCTACCGTATAGAACAGATCTCCTCTTAGTACGGGTTTGAGTTCTTAGTTGGCCAACGTGAACGGACACAAAAAAATTTGTCCAGTTTGTAGGAGATTTTCTGCATATTTGGTATTGCAGTTTACGGCAATAGTGTAATTACACTAAGTCTTAATACCACACACTTCAACTAACAACCACTACCACACATTCAACAAAAACAATCTAATTCACAAACAAAATCACTCTTCTCATGCTTCTCGCCGCGTACTAGACGAACCAACGCTCCTTACCGGCGGCAAGCATTCCGACTTACGTCCGCTCTGAAGCAGGGCCTGCCTGTCCGGGCCTTATGTTCCTGCACCTTCCAACTGGTTCAGAACCATGCAAATAACTTTCCCTGACCAATTACCGATCTCAGGATTGAGGCGCCTATGTGGTAAAATAAATTAAATATAATAAAAATAAATAAATAAGAATAAATAAATAAATAAAAATATACGGTATATATATAATATAATATTATATATTATATATATATAATATATACTATATAGTAATAATATAATATAATATATTATATATGATATTATATATATATTAGATATTTATATATTATATATATATATATAGTATATATTATAATTTAATATATATATATATATATATATATATATATATAATAAGATATATATATATATAGTATATATATATATATCTATAATATATATATATATAATTTATATATATATATATATATATATAGTAATATATATATATATATTATATCATAATATATATATTATATAAATATATATGATATATTATATATTTATATATAAATATTTTTAAAATAATATAAATATATATAAATATAGATATATAATATATATATATATATTATATCTATATTATATATATATATATAATATATATATATTATATAATAAATAATATGATAATATCTATAATATTTGGGGCACTAGGCTAGATTTCACTTAAGGGGGAGCACAAGGTTGAGTGATATATATATATACTATATAGTATTAATATATATATTATATAATATATTATGTTATATAATTATATATAATATAATATATATTATAAAAATAAAATTTTAACAGCTTTATCACCGCCAAATGCTATAGACCATACTCGAGAAGTTGCCACGGGAGAATATCTCCGTCGAAACAGATTGATAAAAGCACCAGCTTAGTTGACCTAACAAGCCACTAGAAAAACGAACCCACCAATCATTAAAAACTATTAAAAATAATGTTTATAAATGTGAGTTAATTAGTTGGCACCCTTCCTTCATCATCTCGATTGATGTATCTTTTTTTTTTTTTACATTTTCATACTAATAAACCCTTAAAAAACGTCGTCCTGGGTCAAACATCAAGGTTCAGAATTTTTTTTCCGCCAAGATTTAGGGGGGGCAAGTTCCCCCCTGCAACCAACCCTTGCCTTACGCTCCCATGTAATATAATATATAAATATATATAATATAATATATATATAATATAATATATAATAAATATATATAGATATATATATATATATATATATATAATATATATATTTTATATATATATAATAATATATATATATATATATAATAAATATATATATATTATATAATAATCTATATCTATATTTATAATATATACCTAATATTATAATATACTTATATAGTATATATACTATATATAAAATATATATATTTATATATATATATATGTATAATATATAATTATATATATATAGATATAATAGTAAATATATATAGTATGATTTTGAAGGGCAGAATAGGGGTAGGGAAGTTCGATCTTATTAAATATATATATATGATAAGTATATATAGTATATTTATATATATATATATATAAGAGTTAATGATATATAGTATAATATATATTAATATATAATTATATATTATAATACATATATTATATATATATATATATAGTTATAGTAAAGGTATAATTTTTAGTTTTTTTACTTTCTCGCCACTGGCATCCTCCCTTCTCTATTGCACACGGTCACTGAAGATAACCCTCCCCGGCAGTCGGAGGCCTCCTTCCTTAATATCCGCTAAATTTGTATTGTCCAGATTGCTCTGGGACGATGGATTAGTTGAACATTCTAGGAGAAAGTGAACATTAGTTTCCGGCCCGTGAAATGCATTTTGCTATGATGGAATGTATATGTTTGCAAATGGTCTGGTTGAGTTTTAAACCTGTATTTTGTTAATATTGCATGTTTGGGTGTGACCACAACCTTAGTTTGTCAAAGATGAATTGGACTGTTAGAGAAGGCGAGTTGATTCCGATGCAATTTCCTGTTGGATGTTCATTTAGTATATTATTTTCAGCTATGTGTGTGTGTATTTATTTTGTATAAGAGGGTTGCCCTGTGGAACGTCCGATGTGTTTAGGATTTGTTTGGGAGATAAATAGACTATATGATGGGGTTGTTAAACCTGTGACTATAAGTAAGTAGGAAAGCAGTTAGGCAAATGGGTATTGTGAGGTGTTATGTTTAGATAGAACGGGTTACTATCCATTTTCTTAAATGTTTATATAGGTAAATTTGTTATGAGTTTACAATGGTGTGGTGGAGATGTAGTTGTGAAAGTGTTATAATTCTGAGTGCCTAGTTTTTTTGGTGGTTTGAAGTTTTCTCATGTTTTCCTTGGTGAATAATAAAGTGCCCCACTATATGGACGCGTAAATTTAGTATTGGATCGAATGTATTTGTTTGAGATGGTGATGGATATTTGTTTAATTGTTTTTTAATGTCCGTTATAGGCTTATGGGTTCTAGTATATTAATTTCCCTATTTGCCTGAATTGTTATCCTTTTCAATGTGTTAATTGAAGTTTAGGTGTTGTCCCAGTATTACCTAAAGATATTTGGTGTTTGTTTAATTTTTATATTTAATTGGTGTTTTGGACTTGATTTGGGAGCAAGGAACATTTTCCCTCCGATTCTTTGGTTATGCAGACATTCTATTATTATCGGAAAGCCAAGTTTGAATTTGGTTTGTGTATTGTAAACAAAAAGATTGTTGTGTTTATGTTTTGGTGTTGGTGTGTTATGGTTGATGTCATCTGCCGTAGGTTGTTTATAATTGGTGTTGAGTGTTTGTTGTGTTTGAGGTCGTTGTGAATAAGTTAAGTAATAAGATAGGGAATAGGAAACCCATTGAAGTAAACGACATTTTATATTTATGGTATACATGAATTCTTCGTTGTTATTGTAATTTGGGCTGTTCCTCCTGATAGGAAGTTGGGTAAACCATTCTTTAAATTAGTGGGATTGTTGATTGTACTTTTTGGATTAAATTGTGTCTTGACTGATCAAAGCTCTTGCTCAGTCGAGTCCGAAACTAAGTAATTTGTTTTGTGTGTGGCCTTGAATTTAAGCTATTATTCGAATGGTTTGAATGTTTGTTAAGAAACAGTTGTGTTGAGCTGGTTTTGCCTGGAAACCGTGTTTGTGGAATGTCCGTTTGGGGATGTAAAGATTTTATGTTGGTGAGATTCTTAAGCAGCTCACCTTTGGATAGCAGTGAGCATTGGCCGATAGGATGGATTGAAAGGGTTTCGGGTCTTTTCCTGGTTTTAGTTTTGGGATAGGGATTGCGTCCCCAATATAAAAAATCAGAATAAAATTTGTTTGAACGACAGGGTGTCATTATTTATATTATATATATATATAAAAATATATATATATATTATATATATATATATTAAATATATATATATATAACCTATATATATATAGACTATTATATTATATTATATATATATTAGTATATAAGTATATATATATATATATATATATATAATATATAATATATATAATAATATTATAATATATATAATATAATATAATATTATATATAATCATCAACACCTTTCTTACCAAGACTGGGGATAAGGTCCGTAACATGCACCGGAAACAGAAAAGTAATAGAAAAATGAACAGGTCGAAAACACACCCAAGCCTTATCGCCCTTTTATTAACCTTTTAGGTTGAGAACTTGTCGCACGTCAGTGAAAATTCCACCCCTAGAGCTCACGACTGCGAAGGATCCTCATTAATGGCATCTCGGCCCCGTAGGGTTTCCACACTGGGCCCAGTGGGCCACAAACATACACTCTCACAAAATTCATTCTCATTCATTCCTATTCATGCATTCATAATCATATACATGCCAACTCACATTCCTCTTGTTTCCTTCGTCTCCCAGCCTGTCCCGATTCCAAGCCATTCACCACTTTACATTCATTTAACCAACTGACTGTCATCTCATCCCTTTCCACATAACCAAACAATCTCATTTTCTTTCTTTATTCTTATTCATTTAGAAACTTGTGACAACTTTTCCCTCGTCTCATTACTTCATTGTCCTCTTTCTATTCAATTCTTAAATCACCTAACACCATCGCTATAATTCCATCTGAGGCAAGTATGGGTTCAAAAATAAGTCTATATATTTCCATACCATAGTATCTCTAATGTTACTTAACACAGGTAAAAACAGTACCCTCATGTTAGAAACCTAGTGCATCAAGCTAGTCCCTTTTTACAATCACCAACGATTTTGAATATTGCACCAGCCACCCTTCCCTGGCATTCACGAGTTTTTTTTAACTAACTCTGGCAATCATCCAATTCCCTTTTCATCCATCATTTCATAAAATATTTAAACTCAGACATTGTTCCAGCTGCTCACTCATCTATATAACTTCACACAGAGACTATCTTCACATTCACAACCACAACCTTACTCTTATCTACGTTTACTTTCCAAAACCCATCGTTTTACACACTCTGGTAAATCTCTCTACCAATCCTCACAAACTCTCTTCAGATTCGCCTCAACAAAACCAATTAACTCATCCTCATATAATAGGAATACACCCTCCCACTCTCTTCCATTCTCCATTATTCCAACACCATCCCCTCCCAAGCCCTCACCTCTAATTCTTTTCATAACCCGATCGCATGGAACAGAATGGAATAACCAAGGAACATCACCACATCCCTGCCTCTACTCTGCTATTAATATTAAACCATTCACTGTCGGCTCCATTTATTTTTAAATAATAATAATAATAAAAATAATAAAATAATAATAATTAATGAATAATAATAATAAATGAGTCGTCGGATATAATATAAGGTAATAGTAAGAAAGAGAGCATAGATTGTTAGATAATAATAATATAATATAATAATATAATAATATAATTAATAACTAACTATATAATAATAATATAATAATAATAATAACAATAATAAATAATAATAATAGAATAATGAATAATAAGTAAAATAATAATAATAATAATAATAATAATAATAATAATAATAATAATAATAATAATAATAATAATAATAATAATAATAATAATAATAATAATAATAATAATTATAATAATAATAATAATAATTGAACAATATAATTTTGACCCAATATTAATTGATTCGCCTAGAATCAACGCACATAACATATTAATTACATTAGTGACAAATGAAGACTTTTTGTGATGGAGGTTATATAAAATTTTAACAAATGTTTCGCTCTAATGGAGAGTAAATTAAAATGTTTATATTCTTTTCAGGGTAATATCAATTAAAATATTTTGCTGACCACAAAAATTTCTATAATTAACATAAAAATTTACATTTATTACTCTTATTGATATATAAATAATTTGACAACGGAGTTATGAATATTGATAAATAAAAATAACTCAATTATTATTAGTTGTATTTTCAATGTTCGTTCCAAGGAGAATTCGCCTTCGTGTAATGTCATATTGATTTTGTCACTATTTTGGAAAATTTTAACGCAATTTAGATATTTGCAATCAATTAGATTAAGGTCTTATTGGAACAGTTCAGAAAATAAAGGGAGCTAAAGCTGTAGGGCGATAAATGGAAGGTGGGGAACGTTTTAAAATTTCCTTTCTTTTTTTTTGGTCAATTGACTTTTCTTTGTACTAACTCTGTCAAACGGTTTTTGGTTGAGACATTTAGGAATTTCGTCACCATTATTTTATCATAGATCTTTTCATAAAGAATATTATCTGAGTTATAACAATTTCAATAAAAGATGTTTATATTCTTCAATAGCAATGTTATCCTCAATGTTATCTTCTACACTTTCTTGTGAATATCCACCGGAAAAATAAGTCAATGTGCAATATTTGTCATTCCATGTCTTCAATTCTTGAACCTCGTGAAGAAGAAAAATATTCTTTTTAATCCTTATATTAGGACAATCTAAAAAAATAAAATAAAAATACACATATTTAATATCCACCATCACTTATTTATATATACCGTATATATATATATATATATATATATATATATATTATATATATATAGTACTATATATTAATATATATTTAATCTATTTATATAATATCGTATATATATATATATAATATATATATATATATATTTGTATATATACTGTATATATATATTAGATTAGATTGTTAGGGTGGTGGTCTCTATTGAGGCCCCTTGTCACTGCGACCCATTTGGATCTTTTGTGACACGCCCTTGTCTATTAAAACTCCTGGTTCATCCCGATTTTCCGCAGGAATTTCAGGACTCTTCCAGGAGGCGAGGTTTTGATATCGTAAGGCTTCAGTACATCCCTCTGCCAATACCAGTATCTTTGCCAGCTTAAAGCTTCGCAATTACATAGAATGTGTTCTGCCGTTTCTACTGCTTCGCGGCAGTAGCGGCATGTATCACATTCAACTTTTCCCATTTTCTTGAGGTGATATCTGACTGGCCCATGTCCAGTCAGAATTCCAGTCAGAATTCGAAGATCAGATCTACTCAGAGCAAGCACTTCTTTTGCCTTTCTCGGAGAAGGATCAATCAGATCTTTCGCCTGTCTGAGACCAGGGATGCTTGTCCAGTAATTGGTCATAGCTCTGTGTTCCCATTGTTTCAGAAATTCTTTAATGTGGGCCTTAGAAAGTCCACAGAAGGGTTCCGGACCACAGTAGGCGGTTCTGGCTCCTTTCTTAGCGAGGCGATCAGCCTCCTCATTGCCTGGTACACCTTGATGCCCCGGCACCCACATCAGATTAACTCTGTTGTGTTGAGCCAGTTGCTGTAGGGTACGTTGACATTCCCAAACCAGTTTAGAGTCATACATGCAGGAGCTCAGAGCCCCGATAGCCGCCTGACTATCAGTTGCCACAGAGATCTTTGCCCCTCGCATCCCTTTTTCTATGTTTATTCTGGCACAAGCCATTATAGCGTAAATCTCCGCTTGAAAGATGGTGGGAAAAGCACCCAGGGCTATACTGCGCCTGCAATTGGGTCCAACCAGTCCCGCGCCAGTCCCACCATCCATCACCGATCCATCAGTGTACCACATAATGGTTCCTGATTCAAGTTTAGGACCTCCGTTATCCCAAGTTGAACGATTTGTAAGAAGGATTTTATACTTCTTTCCAAAGCTTTTTTGTTTTGGCATTAGGTCCGAGACTAAAATGCCCATTTGCATCTCTGGTACATCTTCCAAAATTCGAAGGTGTCCGAGTCCAGTTTTTAGTTTAATTTGACCAAGAATGGCCAGTCTGGTTGCACATGACATGGCCTCCCTTCTGATGTGCAAATATAGAGGAAGGAGGCCTATCAGTGCTTCCATGGCTGCAGTAGGGCATGTATGCATTGCCCCTGTGATCGCTAGGCATGCAAGCCTTTGCAATCTTTGCAGTTTATTTTGTGCAGTCCTTTGTTCAACCTTCGGCCACCAAACAAGTGAGGCATAGGTGATTATAGGTCTGACTACAGTTATGTATAACCAATTGGTCATTTTAGGTTTCAGTCCCCATGTTTTGCCAAGCATCTTTCGGCATGTCCATAGGGCCATCGTACCTTTGTCCACTACCTTTTTAAGATGTGGATTCCACGTTAGTTTTTGATCTAGGATTACTCCCAGATATTTGACTTCAGTGGAAGGGTTAATAGTGACGTCACCAATCTTGGGAGCCATGTATCTTAGCTTCCTCTTCCTGGTGAAGGGCACTATTACTGTTTTGCTTGGATTGATGTTTAGTTCCCTTTCCAAGCACCAATTGTAGGATATATTGAGGGCATGTTGCATGAGTTCCATTAAGACCTCTATGTGCTTGCCTCTAATAATAATTACAAGGTCATCCGCGTATCCTTGCACCTCGAATCCGGATTCACTGAGTTTGGTGAGGAGACTATCGACCACCATGGTCCATAAAAGGGGTGAAAGTACCCCTCCTTGGGGGCATCCCCTCCCAGATGTCACAGTGATCATCTCCCCTCCCAGTTCAGCCGTAATACGTCTTGTCCCCAACATTGCTTTTATCCAAGCAATCGTTGAGGGTCCGACGCCCTTGGAGGCGGCGGCATCCTCCATGGTCACATGCATGGTGCTATCAAAAGCACCCTGCACATCCAGGAAAGCACAAACCGCCACCTCCTTGTGATCTAGCGCTCCTTCTATCTTGGATACCAAGCTATCTAGTGCGCCAACTGTTGATCTACCGGACTGGTAGGCCCATTGATTAGGATGGATTTTCTTTTCTATCGAATTTTCCACCCTTATGTGGTAGTCTAGCACCTTTTCCATTGTTTTCAAAAGAAATGATGTAAGACTTATAGGTCGATTGGATCTGGGGTCAGACGTGGACCGTCTCCCCGTCTTGGGGATAAAAACCACCCTTACTTTCCTCCACAGCTGGGGAATGTATCCCAGGGCATAGCTTGCCCTAAACACTCTTACCAGCAGCGGAAGCAGACTCTCCATTCCCTGTTGAAGCAAGGCTGGGAATATGCCATCCCCTCCAGGAGATTTATATGGGCCGAAGGAATTTATTGCCCATTCTACCCTATCAGGGGAGAAGACCCTTCCAGACAGACTTTCCGTCCATCTATTGGGTCTTCTATCATCCCATATATCTACTTCCTCCCCGTCGTCAACTATTACATTGTGCGGAAAGTGAGTGTTTATAAGTTCCACTAAGGTTTCCCTGTGGTCCTTTGTATAACTGCCGTCTTCCTTTAAGAGAAGGCTCGGCCCATTAGATTGGTCCTTTGAGAGCACTTTATGTAGACGCGCAGTTTCAGATTGGCTCTCAATGCTTTCACATAGAGTCTTCCATGATCTTCTTTTGGATTTCCTAAGTTCCTTGTTATAAGCGGTTAGGGCAGTTTTGTATGCTTCCCAATTTTTATCCCGCTTAGCTTTATTGAAGAGTTTCCTGGTTTTAGATCTTAGAGTGGTTAGCTCTTGATTCCACCAGGGGACGCTTCTAGTTATCCCTCTTTTTTTCAGAGGACAACTATTTTCATATGAATCTTGTATAATTGATTGCAGTTGGGTAGTGGATACATCTAGGTCCTGCACATCAAACAGTTCCCCCATATCCTCCACGCGCTGTTTAAGGAGCTCTTTATACAAGTTCCAGTTTGTTAGCTTAGGTATTCTCCGCTCCTCCTCTACTTTCTCTAAAGCTATGATTTCGAACCTGATGTGTCTATGGTCCGAATGAGATACTTCATCAGACACATACCAGTTCGAGATCTGTATACCATAAGTGGCATTTATTAAGGTTAGGTCTAAGACCTCTTGTCTGTTCGATGTGATGAATGTGGGCTTACTGCCCTCATTCACCACATCAATACCATATTGAGTTAAGAATTCTAAAATACACTCACCTCTGTTGTTGATGTCTTTGCTGCCCCACAGGGTGTGATGGGCATTTGCATCGCATCCCAAGATCAGTCCCCTGCGGATCCGCTGACAGTATTGCACAAGCCTGTGAATTTCTTCCGGAGGTGCTTCATTCGAGTCCCCGCAAAAGTATGCCGAGGCAATTACTACCTCTTGCACACCCAGCGCGGTTGGCACCTCTACTAGGGCTGCTATTAGATCCCTTGTGGTGAACTCTGGAATGGACAGGGCATTGACCCCACCACCGATGACCACCGCCGCACGAGGCGCGCCATGGTCCCGACAGTAGAGCAGCTTACCCATTCCACTTGGTATTCCTTTGATTGTTCCTTCTCTCACCCATGGCTCCTGTATGAGGGCTATCTGCAGCCTCTCGCATACAAAGGTCCGGACGAGAGCATCAGTTGCTGCCTTTGCGTGGTGCAAGTTAATTTGAAGGCAGCTCAAGTTGTTTTTGTTATCCATTATGCAGATTTGGATTTGGGGTTCTGACTTGAACCCCTTGCCAAGGCCGATTTTGTTTGGCCTTCTTTCCCACTCTCTGCAGTTTGATTTTTCTTCTTTGGCTGTGAACCAGAGGGTGTTACCTTTCCTTTAAGAGCCAAGGTTTTCCCCTTTTCCTTCGGAGTGTAGTTCTCAGGTGAGGCCGTTTCGCCAGAGGTGGGGAGCCTACTCCCCCCCTCGGGTTTCCCGCTCCTCTTCCTGAGTCCAACAGTGCCAAATTTATAGCTGAGCAGATGGTTTTGGGCTCTTAGCTTAGTTTCAGAGTGCTGGTCCAGAGAAAGGACGAGGTGCACAGAATCGCCCCTCTCTTCCCTTTTCAAGACCCTCCACTCGTCAGTGTTAAGGCCAAGGTTCTGTGCCTTTACAAAGGTTAGGATCTTGTCGTTCCCATCCCTTGCACTATTCTGGAAGAGACCAGTCAGTACTATGGGTCGGGGGATTTCATCCCCCTCCACTGTCCTTAGATCTGCCCCCTCCCAAGGTTTCAGCTGTCCAACAACGAGTTTCAGCCACTCTGCTGTGGCCTCGTCGTCGCAGTTGAACTGCACCCACCCTGGTTTGAGGATAGAGCCGTGAAACTTTGGCTGTGTTGTGCCGCCAACTAGTTCCACGATCCTGCCCAGGATTCCTTCTTGTATGGCCTTAAGTTGTTCCATTGTCAAGATTTCTTGTGGATAGTCTTTAGAGACTATTCCTATTCTGATTGTATTTAAGGTAGGACTTGAGGAAGCGTGGGCGCTTGCGCTCCCATCACTGCCTCCAGTCCTAGGTTTCTTTGGCACCCCCCCTGGCGTAGAGTCACTAAGGCGCGCTCGTTTTTCCGCAGGCGGGGGGCCAATAGGCACGAGAGCCAGTTTGCGGGCCTCTGAAGGATCGTGCCCGTTCTTCACCAGCCACCTATATCTTCTTCTGGCCGCGCCTGAAAGGCGAGGCAATGTTAGTTGGAGCTTTTGAATAGCCTCCTCGATATTAGATGCTGTATCCCCTGATGGGGTTGCAGCAGCCAAGTTGGATTCCTCTTCCACCTCCCTGACAGGGACTGTAAGCCCCTTTTCAGTTGAGGTTTCGGGGGAATCCAAAGAAGGCCTTGAGGCCTTTGGGAGTGGCGCACTTAAGGGGGTGCCCCCCTGTAAAAGTTTTTTCGTATCCATAAAAGAATAAGTTAAACTGAGGAATTATACGGTCACCCGCAGCAGAGCCTCATACTGCGGGAAGGCTAAATTGAAACAGGAGGTCGCCTGGTATCCTGAGTTCGCATACTTGAGACCGAACTTCCCTCCGGCCATGCATCCCTTGGCGTATGCTGTTCCACCGTGGATTGGGGGCGGTGACTTAGTTTTCCCCCCCGCGAGGCTCCGCTACTAAGGCAAGCAGACTGTCTCTGGGGCGGAAGTAAAGGCCCCTCCGCCACATGCAAGGCGGCACCGCCATTGAGGGGCAATATATATATATATATATATATTATATATATATATATAATATATATATATATATATATATATATATAATATATATATATAATATATATATATATATATATATGATATAATATATAGTATATAGTATATATATATATATATATATATATATATATATATTAGGGGCGTGTTAGGTGTGAGAGCAATTGATAAAACGAGGAATGACCGTATTAGGTGAAGAAAGCAGTAAATTAGGTGAAGAAAGCAGTAAATGAGAGAACAAATGAAAGTATATTGAAATGGTTTATTTATGTGAAAAGAATGGATGATAGTCGGTTGGTTAAGAGGATATATATTTGTGAGTGTGCTGTGAATCGACCGGCTAGGAGACCGAAGTAAAGGTGGATTTAGTCGGTAAAGGAATGTCTGGAGGAGAGAAATGGGAGTTTTCAGAGGCGAGAAGAAAGGTGAATAATAGGAGTTGCATTGAGGGATAGCTCAGTCGTAAAGCATCAAGCATATTGTCCTCATTTCGCCACATGCGGTGGTTCAATCCCGGAAAAGGCAGTATTTCTTTACCTTCCCACTTTATGTTCATTGTTTAAGATCTAAATAATAAATTGCCATTATGCAATGTTTAACAACTACATATTATTAAGAACGAGGGATAGGACAGGTTGGACACCTCGTGATGTCGCCTTGAATGGAACTCGATTGATTTAAAACTGTTCTAGAACTCAACTTTTTTGGGGTTGAGGGATAGCTCAGTCGTAAAGCATCGAGCATATTATCATTATTCATATTATCCTTCTCAATCTCGGAGAAAGCAGTAATTCTTTACCTTCCCACTTTATGTTCTTTGTTTAAGATCTAAATTATAAATTGCGATTATGCGAATTAACAACTAATTATATATATAATATATATTATGTATATTATATATATATATATATATATTATATAATATTATATATAAAAAATATATAAAATATAAATTATAAATATATATATAAAAAAAATAAATATATATATATATATATATATATATATATATATATATATATATATATATATATATATATATATATATATATATTATATATTTTAAAAATGAGTTAAATAAAAATTTTAATTTCTTCTTTTTATAATAAAATAATATTTATAATATATATATATATATTATTATTATTCTACTTACCACTTTTTTCCCGCTTGAGCGGGTAGTGTACGTACAGCTCTCTCACTCACACTTCTCTCATCTCCCTCAGCCACTGCGCACCACTCTATTCTCGCCAACACCCTACCTCTTCTCCCCTCATCCCTCCCTCCTCTCAGCATCTCCTTTATTCCATCCATCACCTCCTTCTTTGGCTTTTCCCTTTCCTCTCCTTCCTAATCCCCTCCGCCTCCAAACTCTCCTAACCACATCTCTGTTCCTCCCATTCTCACAGATGCCCATACATCTTTAACATTCCTTCTCACCGCTCTTCCCACCAACCCATTCCTCACATCACATCTCTCCCATCACCACCTATTCCCTATCCTCTCTCCTTCTGCTAACTTACACCCACAAACCGCTCTCAACCCTTTCATCTCAAATACTTCCAACTTCTTCCTGGACCTGGCATTCAACCCCCACGTTTCACACCCATACAACACCGCTGGTACACAAATTTTTTCAAACATACTTATCTTAACTTTCTGTGATAAATCCCCCCCTTTCCATAATTCTCTCAGACCACTCAAAGCCCTCATTCCTTTTCTTACTCTAATGTTCTATCTCCTCCTCCTTCATCCTCCCCCCCTTAACCCAAGTCCATCCTAAATATCTAAATCTTTTTACTTTTAATACTTACCCCTACTCTCCTCTGCCCTCCCCTCCTCTCTTTCCTCCTCCTCAAACACTAACACTTTACTCTTACCTGGATTTATTTTAAGCCCCTTTTGTCCACACATTCTCTCAAACTCCCTCACCAAATACCTCAGCCCTTCCGCGTTCTTCGCCACAAGGGCAGTATCGTCCGCAAACAGTATCATGTTCACTTCCCTTCTATCATTCCCATTCATCAATTCCACCCCCCTCCCCTCCCTCACCATTCCTCTGCAAACACTCTCCATAAACAAATTGAAAAGCCACGGCGACATTACACACCCCTGCCTCAATCCTCTCACCACCCCAAACATCTCACTCTCCCCTCCTAACACTCTCACACACATTCTACTATTCCTATAAAAGGCCCTAATACCTTTACCTAATTTGCCCCCCACTCCATTTTCCTCCAACACCCTCCACAATTCCCCCCTCTTCACTCTATCATATGCTTTCTCTAAATCTAAAAAACACCCATACACTTTCCCTTTCCTCTCTATACTTTTCTCCACAAGCATCTTTAGTGTAAACACTTGATCCACACACCCTCTTCCCTCCCTAAAACCTCCTTGTTCTTCCCCATTCTCCCCTCCGTTAAACTCTCACTCTCTCAATCAGTATTCTCCCCATACACTTTCCCTACCACACTTAAAAAACATATACCTCTATAATTCCCACACTCCATCCTATCCCCCTTCCCCATATACAGGGGAACCAAACAACCATCCTCCAAATCCTGTGGTACCTCACCACTCCTCCAACATATATTAAATAACCTATAACAGGCCATTCCTCCACCCCATACCTTCCCTTCTGCAACATTTCCATTCTCACACTATCCAGACCTGCGGACTTCCCTTTTTTTTCCTTTATTCAAGGCCCTTAATAATTTCCTCCAATTGTATTTCATCCTCCCCCTCCCTCCCCCATTCATTCCCCAACCTCACCTTCTTGCAAATCTTCCTCCCTCCCCACCAAACTTATCAATAATCCACTAAAATATCCCCCAACCTCTTCCTCACCCTTTCCTCTCCTCCTATCCACTCCCATCTCCTCCCTTAATCCTCTCCCAACCCTCCTTCTTCTTCTTCCTTTTTTATTTACTTCTTTCCAGAACATCTTACTTCCCGATTCAAAATTTTCCGTCACTTTTCTACACCACTCATCTTTTGCTCTTCTCTTCGTCCTCTCCACCGCCCTCTTTGCTTCCACTCTAACCCTCCTATATTCCTCCCAGCTTTCCTCTCTCCACTTCCCACCATTTCACATACGCTCTTTTTTCCTGTTTTCAACTTCCATCCAACCTCCCTTCCACCTCCTCATTCCATGCCATTCAACTCCCTTTCCTTCTGCTTGCACCCACCCTTTTTTTACTCCACATACCCTTCTAGCCTCTTTCACATACTGCCTCTTTAAAATCTCATCCACTCCCTACCGTCGCCACCTCCCAATTCCCTGTCGCCTCTCACGTCTCCCTCCACCTATCCTCTCATACTCTCTAACTTCCCTCCTTACACACTTATCTCCTCCAATTTTTCCACCTTTATCACTTCTACCTCACTTTTTTTCTCGCCCTTTCCCATCATTCACCCCTCTCCTCCCATCCCTTATCCTAGCAAACCACCCAATAGTGAATCCGATATCCCCCTCCCCGCCGCCTGCAAATACATTTACGATTCTAGCAATCTGCCTTATCCTTCCCATTTACACAGCAACATAATACCATACCGCCCTCCCCCGTTATCTCACTCTTCCATGTATACTTATATTCTCACTTTTCTGAACCAAGAATTCCCTCACTAGTCATTCTTCTTTCAACACAACCAAATCTAACAGACTTTGTCTCCATTAACATTCCTCTCCCCTACCCCAAAAGGGGCCCTATTATTCTTCCCACCCCTCCCTTCCCACTCCTGCATTTTAAATCTCCCAATAGACAAATTTTATCATTTACACCAAAACTTTCCCAACACTCACTCAACTCACTCCAGAATCTTTCTCTCTTCCTCCCTCGCTCCATTCACTGGTGCATATGCGCATATAAAAACCCACATTCCCCCCCCAAATTTCACTTTCACCCACATTATCCTCGAACTCACCTGACTACAAACAACCTTAACCTTATTCCACACCTCTTTCCTCATAACTATTCCCCCTTCCCTCGCCCCTTCACTCTCTTCGTTCACTCCCTGATCTCACACCTTTGTATTTTTCCAAAATTCCCACCTCCTCCTTTCCCCCTTTCCAACTTAGTTTCAGTTATCCCTAGCACATCCAACCTTTTTTCTTTTTTCTTCAAACATTAACCCCACTTCTTCCCTCTTCAAATCCTCGTTTACCCCCCTCACATTCATACACCCCACCCTAATTACCTCTCTCTTCCCCATCTTTTCCCTTTCTTTTATTATAATACTCACACAGGGCTGCACGTTTATATATATATATATTATATAATATATATATATATATATATATATATACTTATATATATTATATATATATATATATATATATATAAATATATATATATATATTAATATGATTATATATATATCTATATAATATTTTTAAATATATATATCTAATATATATATATATATATATATATATATAATATATATATATATATATATTATATATTATTAATATATAATTATTAT